>JBBMEG010066116.1:0-13862 GCA_037832605.1 Cyclanthera cordifolia
ATTATTGAAAGTGAATGAAACGTGAGAAATAAATGGAAGCAATAATTTTGCCTCCCAACGATGATGAAGAAAAAAAAGCGTAAATTTGGGTACACAGAACCTTGCTAAAAAATATCAACTCACTTTGATTTGAAAATTTGACTATCGGGATTAATTTGAATCTTTATTTGGCTCTTCTTCAATATCCACCTTTTATTCACTCTTAATATTTCTTTACCACGAGGCCAACAGAATTATAATGATTATGAAAATAATCAAAATTAAGAAAAGAGTATGAAAAAGAAATCGATTATTTATATATAAATGAAAGAGAATGATAATGCATGTTTACGGAAGATAATAACGGTGAAGAAAATGAGTAATTTGTTCATGGAGAAATGTGATTGTGAAAAAAATGATTCTTCGCAGTTTAACACCGATAATCATTCTCCTTCTCATTCTCCTTCACATTCTCCTCATTTCATGATCTCTTTCTCTCGAACAGTACTCTTATTATGATCATTTTTATTAGGAGTGTTCTAACAATTTGCAATAAGATCAACCCAACTCAACTTGACTGATTGCATTTGCTTAACAAAAATTTGGATTGAATTGTTTCAAAATAATAAAAACTTTTATAAATTTTATAAGTTAGACTTAAAATTAATTAATGTGAGTTAAATTAAGCAACCTAAATTATTTATTATTAAGTTTATTTATTTATTTTTTTTTGCAATAATGTTATATAATTATATGGGCAGATGATTACTTTATTCAATTATTATTTGTAGACGTTTCAAAATTATCTTTTCATATTTGTTTAAGTTTTAAAATATATCTTTCATTAAAGATATCATGTTAATTTATTTGAAAGTTTAAAGTAAGTAAAACAAAACAAAACTATTCAATTTTATTTTTTATGATAAAAATTAGTTGTACGTTGGTTTCATTGTCTAGAGATAATCCAATTCAACACTACGGTCATGTGTTCAATCCTAAATATATATACACATTCATTTTTATACTTGCCTAACAAATTTGATTTTGGGCAGATTAGGTGTTATGCAAACAAACAAATTCAAAAATGGAAACCGATATTTAAATTAAAGAAAAAAAAAACTAATAATTACAAAAACTAAAACTAAAGTTTAATTGGAAAGTTCCATCATTCGTACTACTAACACTATTTTTTAGGACTCTCAAAGAAGAAAATGTATAATATAGTTGATGATTCTACGTAATGGCAAGATCCAAATATTCATAAGAGAGGAATCTTCATTCTATCTCTCATATATTATTAGAGAATAATTAGTTATAGTTAGTTCATAAACATTTTATTAAAAAAATTTGAAATTAACAAATCTATTAAACACCAACTAAACTAATACAATTGTTTTTCAAAGAGCCCACGAACAAAAATAATCTATTAAGCGTTGCTGAGCTAACAAGTCAACCACTTTGTTATAGATTCTATTACAATAAGAAAGTCTCATAATGCTTAACGAAGCAAGTAAATGCTTAATATTGAGATATCCAAGGAGTCATCTACAATCGCTTTGATGACATTAGAAGCATCAGACTCCTCAATGCTCGAAAGTAAGAATCTCAAACCCTTCAAATGATTGAGAGCATCCTTCAAAGCAATACCCTTAACAACTTAACTGGCAATGTCTTGAAATTTGATATTCAACTTGCAAGCTTTGGTTACATTTTCAATCACAAACCACTCATCCTACTTCTCCCTTGCCTAAGTTAGGTCTGACTGACGCATTAACATTCAATTTCCATACACCTCTAAAAGGAGCCACCCATTATTTTTTGTTAGCTTTAGAATCACTATAAGAAACTAGGTAAGGCGACGAAGGATTCAGCGATGGAACCTTCTTTCGTCGCCTTAGATACCCCTAAGGTGATAGAAACTAGCTTCCGTTGCCTTAGGAGAAAGCTAAGGCGACAGACGACGTTTTCCGTTGCCTTATCCTTTCAATTTTTTAGCTTCCGTTGTCCCCTATGGTGACGGAAGACGTTGTCTGCCGCCTTAGCTTTCACCTAAGACGACGAACGACATCTTCCGTCGCCGTATCATGTCACTTTCTCCTTTTTTTTTGTTGTACTATAAGGCGACGAAATTTAGGTTCCGCCGCCTTAGAGTTATCAGATCCACATTTCATTTTCCCCCAAAACAGAAAAATAGGGGAAAATGGAAGGCTAAGGCGACATAATTTTTCACTTGCATCGCCTTAGCCTTCATTTGAAATGTTTTGTTTCCCCCAAAAAAGAGGCTAAATCGACGAAAGTGAAAAGTTCCATCGCCATAGCCAAAACGTCTTTTTTTAAAGAGCTTTATTATGTCGCCTTAGCTCATTGATAAAGATTACAGAACCAATATTTCTTCTTAATTTTCACGCCTTTTCTCCCTCAAACTCTCTCAAATTCTCTGAAAAACTCACTCCGGCAGCCACCGCCATCGCTTGTCGCCTTTGCCGTTGTTCCTCACCGCCAAACCTAGCTGTAGTTCCTCCGTTATCTGGAAAAGTAAGTTTAAAATCCTTAAAAGTTTAGATTTTTGTTCTTAAATTATGTTAATGGTAATAAATATTTGATTTATGGTTAATGTTTTTTAGTTTTAGATTAAATTTTGTTAAATTGGAGAACTATGATTTTTTGTTTATGATTTTGTTAAATTTTGTTATGTTTAGGATTTATAAATAGGTTTTGTTAAAATTAGGACTTTTTCAATAGATTCATTGTTATGTTGATTAGGTTTATGTTATTAATTAAGGTTTTTATATTATGTATATGTTTATGTTTATGATTCAGGGATTGTTAGTATTTGTTAGAATTAGAGTTATTTTGTTAGATTATATTTAGAAGTAGAGATTTGTTGATTTATTAATTTATAGTTTTAGAAATTTAGAAGCTACTTACATGTTGATTTGTTAATTTAGAATTTTTGTTTGTGAGCATTTTGATTTATAATGTCTTTGTTTAACTTTGTTTTAGATAGCCTAAGTGATTACTTGTTTTGATTCTTTGTTTTACTTAGTTTTAGATAGCCTTAGCTGATTACTTTGGTAAAGGCAGTCGAAATTGTTTACATTGTTTAGAAGTAGAGAAATTTAGGAATACTTTATTTGATTTATTAATTTTCATTTCTTTCATAACTTAATGTTATCAAAACAACTTTTCTACTTTCTCTATAGAAACGACTCTCGGACACTTTACAGGTTTGCAACCTCAAAAATTAAAACTTTGTCCTATGGTGTCGAAACAGGACCTCTCTCTCCCGACAATCAATAGTTGCATGGTTATCGGCCAACCAATCCATGCCTAAGATAACATTAAACCCATTTATCGAAAGCACTATGAGTGTTGCAGGTATTACAACCCCGAAAACAGAAACTTGCCCACCCTTCCCCTTCTCAAAGGCGAACATACTAACTTCAGATGAAGTTCAAACATACAGTTCAAACCCCAAGGGCTCTAACTCCATACAAGCTTACCTCACAAACGAGGCTGATATAAACGAACAGGACGAGTCTGAATCAAATAATACATAAATAACATAACCAAACATAGATAGAGTACCTCGAACGGTGCTGTCTCTCTACTCAGCCTCTTGGGTATTTATGGCGAAAACCCAACCCTGGTGCTTGCCTGGCTTAACTATCGGTTGCTGGTTCAAAGGTGCTTTAGCTGCCTTAGTGCATTTCTTGGCAAAGTGCCCTTCCTTTCCACAATTGCAGCAAGTCTTTCTTGTAGTTCAAGGACGAGTATGATAATGATTACATGTACAGTAACGATAAGCCTGTCGATCCGAACCCTGGTAGTAATTCTGATGACGCTTACTATCTTTGTTGTATTGACCACCCTGCTTACGTTGTTTCCCTCTAGACTAGGAGGATTTTGAGGCATCAAACTTTCTTTTTTGAACCAGAGTTCTACGAATTACTTGTCGAAGACGAATTCCTACTGTGAAACTTTTCATCAAAAGTTTTGGCTAACTCCAA
The DNA here is from genome assembly GCA_037832605.1 of Cyclanthera cordifolia. Lineage (NCBI taxonomy): Eukaryota > Viridiplantae > Streptophyta > Magnoliopsida > Cucurbitales > Cucurbitaceae > Cyclanthera > Cyclanthera cordifolia. The sequence goes on from JBBMEG010066116.1 coordinate 3,990, forward strand.
AGCATCTTCTTACGATTGCGGCTTATGGGCTTTCACATCTTGTAGAATCTCACTACGAAGTTCTATCACAAATCGTCCGACCTTGCTAATGTCATCAGGAATCAATCTCTTCTCAAATCGTTTATAGATACTGAAGTCTCTCTCATATTCACCAACTGGTTTGGTGCCTTGCTTCAGATTCACAAACTTTGTAATCATCTCTTGCTTAGCTACCACAGAATAGTATTTTCTCAAGAATGCCTACCTAAACTAGATCAATGTGGTTGCAGCTGACCCGACAGGTCTAGTTCCCTAAATACCCTTCCACCACCATTTAGCAGGCTACTTCAGCACAAAGGCTACACAACGAGGACGCTAGATGTCATATGAGTTCATGTTGTCGAATATATCCTCATTTTTTATCAACCACTTCTTCGCCTCCATGGATCCTCCTACCGGGTCATCCTTCAATGCATCAAAGGTAGGAGGATCCCATTTCCTGAAGGTGTGAGTGTATTTTCCTTCAATTGTGGTATTCTGATTGCTTTCAGATGAAGCTACTGGAACCTCTGGTGTAACTAACGGTGGTGGTGTTGGTGGAACCCTTTGATCTCTCTAAGCAAAGTTATCTAACTGGTCTTGAACATTGGCTGCATGTTGCTTGAACATGCGACTAACCATTCTCTAATGGCATCATGATTCCAGCATTTGATTCTGCCCCAACAAGGGGACGTGGGGGCATTTCTTCCCTCCTGCACATGAGGTGTTGCAGAGGGTATCCCACTAGATGACGGCTAGCCTCCATTGGGTGTTGCTGTCGAGCTTTCAGCGTCATTCTCTGGTTTAACCAATGGTCGATTACGGGTAGTGCGTCGCTCCACCATTCTAACTTGTTTCACATGTAACAAGTGAACCTTTAATCCACAAATAGGACTAACTCGAAACCACACGTATTCATGCTAGGTTGAAGTGTTATAAGTATGAACCTAGGGTAAATTCCAACCCATACCTGATGTCGAACTGAGTGCTAAGGAGCATGAACTTATCGACTTACGTTGTAAGCTAGTCTACAAAATCTATCACTCTAGGCTGTGATACCAACTATAAAGACTTAACTCAATTGAGTCTTAAACCGAGTCTTTACTCATGCATGACTCAAATGCATGTTTTAAAAGAAACACCAAGACAGTTAAAACCCTTCAACAATACATGCAACTCAAAGTAACAGTTTTAATTCTCTAAAATCAATGCATAAAATTCAACAACAGTAAAATAAGCAAAATCTAAAATAGTTTGGGATTCCCTATCAACACATTTTGTGTACAAGAAAATTAAACAATATGATTGATAAAAGAAACGCGGAAATAACAAAGAAAAAGAACTCAAATGGGCCAGTTCACGGTCTGCCTCTAGCCTACTCAGTTCGCTCATGTAGCGTGATCCTGTACCTCAAATATTGTTTCAAAGAAAGGGCGAGTATTGAAAAATACCCAGTTAGAACTCCCCTAAAGGAGTACATATACTAAATAATTGGTAATCGAACGACTAGACTTGCAATACTAAATACAACGTGAGATAATTACAACCATCCAAACATGGACAACACCACATCATTGTTTCAATTATCAAGATAACAAAGCTCATAATGCGCACCTAGTCTAGAATCATTGGAAACCTCGTCCTACAACTAAATCATAGTTCAATCTCACCATTTGGGTCCCAGACCCTTAGCTCAATCCACATGAGCTGCATCATCAATCTCAGGGGCTAAACCTTGTTCTAACTACTCACAAAAAGTATGCAAACAATACGTGTCGTAGGGAGCTCTCGTCCTATGCCCGGTATGTCTCTACCCATGTTGCATGCAGCTGCTCACTGTGTGAGTAGAAGGCATACTCTCTGATTAACAGTTCAAGTCTACACGTGCCTGAAACAAAAGATAGATAGACCATCTAGAGCTCATCCTGGTGGCCTCACCATGCTACGGCACAGGTCCACGTGTATCGCACACCTGTAGAACTCATGTCCGTGATAGGCTTCCACCTCGATCACGACTCCTGATTTATTGTGTGCCTGAAACTAGGCTTCCATGGGGGAGAAGGGTGGAGTGACTTTGGCCCTTCCAGCCTCTAGATGATGACAAGCCTAAAAGATAATACTAAATTGGAAATCCAGTCCCAGCACAAGCACAATATATCATCACATGCAACACAAAAGAGACTACAACAACGACCTAGCATGATTCTAGCAACACGTTGGCATATCAATATATATTAAAGGCCTAAATAGTATGCAGTGGGCTAAAACATCAAGCGATAAATCCATCACAGGCTATCACAACACATGGTTCACAATATCACAAGACAAGTCAGAATGCTATATCCCTATCCACAAACATGTTTTCCAAGTTATCAATATCACGGTAATTACATCAAGCAGACATATCAAGCAACTAGGAAATCAGCTACTTAGTATGAGAACCACACAACACTTAGAGGAAAAGCCTTTACCTGGAGCTTTACAGAATAAAAAATCCCCAAAATCAATGAGCAAAAGCTCTTAAACATGATCAGTTAAAATACATTATTCCAAATAGTTAAGTAACTATTCAACGAACTCCCATCCTCAAATCTTAGAGCACAAAATTCCCAAACGAGCCACCTAAGCCTATTCATAGCCATCCTACTTGACACATTCTTTACAATCATTTATAAACAAAACTGATCAATTTATTAATTATAAAAACACTGCTTTTGTTGTAACTCATTCCAAGAATTATGACATTATTTAGTTAACCAACATATCTTAACTTGTAAATAGTTCACTTAGACTATTCTGTAACTAAGATGCTTAATGCTTAGCTTATAAACTTGCAATGCTCAATCCTAATTAACTTTAAATACCCTTAAAAACATTAAAATAGGAAACATTGATTAAGAAACAAAACACCCAAACTCATTTATTTAATCCCAATCAATCCACCCCTGTTGCTAAACCCCAAAGATTGATACCTACCCCTTTACCTATTCCAGCAAACCACACACCACGTCGGCGAGTTGCAAAGAGAGTGAGAAAGGAAGTGTAGTTTTTAACGAATAGTGGATATTAATTCAACCATTCTCGACAAATAAGATTTCCTTTTTTTTTTCTTAATAAATTAACTTCCCAAAATGCATAAAAACAAACTCTTGTAAACAATCAAAATATTAATCCTAATCAACACATTCACTCTCAAACCAAACTAATCACCAAAATTCTAAAAGCATGCAATAAAAAATAATCTTAGACTAAAATAACGAACTCCCGAAAAATCTTCAAAGGTACAAATGAACCAAAAAATGCAGGGCATTACAAAGTATATCATGGTGAACCTGTTGATTCATCCAAGTTACAACGCCAAAGACTTGGAAGTTGAGTTTAGCCAAGTAGAGGTTGAAAGAAACAATATTGACGAGTCCACTGATCATAACAACAATATTGAGATATTAGAAAAGTTGAATGATATCAATTGCGAAAGTATTGAGTTAGAAGATGTTGAAGAAAATTATCAAAATTTTGAAACAAATAGTACAAGTATTCATGAAGAGAACGAGCGATAAAAAAAGTTTGATAATTTAATGAAGGAAACATGTGATCAATTGTATCTTGGATGTACGAGATTCTTTACGTTACATTTTTTGGTAAAACTTATGTACTATAAGGGAAATAAAAAGTGGAGTGATAAAGCATTCAATTAGTTGTTTAAGTTCTTGAACCTTGCATTTGGTGAAGTTAATGTTGTCATCTCTGATTCATTTAACGAAGCAAAATGAAAATTATGAGATCTGGGGTTAACTTACGACTCAATTTACGCTTGCACGTATGATTGTATACTAATTTATAGGAATGAGTATAAAAATCAAGATCGATGTTTGACTTGTGGCGAGTTTCGATAAAAGTTAATAAGCGAAAAAGGGACAAAATTTTTGCATAAAGTGTTTCGTCATTTTCCTTTCATTCCAAGACTTCAACGTTTGTTTTCGTCCACACAATGTGCTTTAGATATGTGATGACATAAAGAAAAGCAGATTGACGAGGTTGGTGTCTTACGACATCCACCAGATGGTGAACGATGAAACATTTGGATCGAGAATCCCATTATTTGTTTCAGATTCAAGAAATGTGCGACTTGGATTATCTGTGACATATTCAATCCATTTGAGAATTTGAGTATGTTGTATACTAAATGAAGTGTGTTATACTTACAATAATGAATGATGTAGGACATGTTACACAAAATAATGGAAATAATGGTTAATAGAGAAAGTTGTATTTTTGACGATTTTTTGGCAATTTTTACGATGCACTTACGAAAGTGTTAGAACGGCATTTGCTAGTGCGAGAAAAGTAATGATATTTAGATACGACTGGTATAACGCAGACAATAAAGAAAGGAGGATATCACACTCATTTCGATTTCATAATGATAAATACATCACAATATTAGTTTAAAAATAAGCCATTCATTCTTGCTAACCAAGAAAAACAAGTTTTCTATATTGACGATTCAAAACATGGAAACGATTGAAAAGTTGTTCAACTCGTCTCAAATAAAAGTTTATGAGATGTTCCTGAAGTTGAAAATACGGAAGTTGGGGATGGACTGATTGATCAAGCTGAATGCATATTATTTGAAGGTAGAAATAGACTGGACGAGTCCTTGGAAGATAACCGAAAATAGTCGATGAAGCAATTAATGATGAGCTAGAAGATGAAATTCGATTTATTAATGACGACGAAGACGTTGAAACTTCTGACATATAAGTGTTAGTTTTTTTACTTATTTTTCATTATGAGTGTTCCACTGTTTTAAAGTATATTGAAAAAGATCATCACGGAAAACACATACTACTAATTCTTGTAGGTTATCATTTTGATTTCTGGTTTGAGAAGTAGGTCGAACAATGTTACTTTATGTTATTCTTTTTCACTTATTTACTAACATTTTTTAAACAACTAGTCATTACAGTGCATCGACCAGTCGCTTGAGTGGACATTATAGAGGCAAACTTTTGAATAAGAGAATGGGTAAGGAAAGACGAAACAAAGTTGAGTACAGAGAAAAGAATAAGAAGGCGATCAGAAAATATGCCAACACCTTAAGCAACTAAATAAGTGTACTTGTTCGAGAGTTATTTCATGTTTGTGCACATGACTGGTCAGAGATCACTGGGGCTAATATCGAACTGGTAAGCAAAAACTGCTGATAAAGTAACATAACATCATACTTAGTTTTTTGTTCTAGATACATTTTTAAATTTTATATCACTAACTTCATTAAAGAACAGACTCATTTCGTCCTGGACTTGGATAACCTCATGGTCAGTTCAACTATCGAGGAAAGAATGCAAAAAGTTTTATACGACCATAGGTACAAGATGTACATACATTACAGGTATAAAATTTACATTTTAATCACCAGCAATTTTTCTTTTCTTCTTTCATATACATTTAATTTTTTTTTAACTATTTTTCGTTTTTCTTTTAGGGATACACCTCTAGAGGAACGACGCAATAAACCATATCAAAGAATAATCAATATCCGAGATTGAGAATACCTATGAAATCGATGAGACTCAAAGGAATGACAAGAAAAAATTGAGAGAGGGAAGAAAGCACGGGCAGAATTACCATATAATCACCATAACGGCCTGTATTCCTTTATGAAAATCTTCGAAGATGTATTACTTTATTTATTCATTTTTTTTCCATTAATGTATTTCTATTATGATTAATGCCTAATTAATTTGTTTTGCTTATCAATATAGCAAATGGCGAAGAGAGAAGAAGAGATGGATCCCATAGAAGACTTCATGAACATGTGTTACAAGGAACCGGCTAATGAAGCTCCAGGTAGTTAGATCAATCTATCAGCGAAAGAGACATATGTAAGTTAACTAGCTACTTAAGATAAAGTAATTTCAAGTTGTAATTTATATATAATTTCATGTTTGTATTTATATACAAGAAGATGGTTAAATTAAGGAATGATAGTATTGCAGCTAGGACACCTCTAACTCAAGAAGATATATGTGAACAAGTGATAAGTAGGCGCATGATCAGAATTAATGGCACTACCTATTTGCCACTTAGAAAGATGAGGAAGATCTTTCTCTTCAGTTTCTAGGGGTTCTATTGCCTCAATGCAACGTGACGTGAGATGGTGGAGAGAGTGACAGCTGTAACCAATGAAAACATACTGCTACGTGAACAAATGACTCAAATGGCTGAAGCACAAGCAAGGATGGGTTAAACACAATCAATTCTTCTAGCTCAACTGGTTGAGGTTTTGTACAGGCTCGACGACGATGACTTGACATCTAAGTAGAAAAGTAATGTTCAAATGCATCTCGACATCTAATTATAAACTGAATTTAAATTTTGTTTTGGCTATCCTGCGTAAAGATAACCATTATTTTGACTATATATATATATATATATATATATATATATATATATATATACTTTCTTATCATATTTGTGTGTTGTAGGTCGAAGTGGATCCAACCCGCATGCAGTTCATCCCTTGTGTTACCTTCATTTTCCTTCATTATGTGCTTCCAAAGTTGTGTTTTGTTATCATTAGAAACAATTGATTTATATTTCATTAGAACCATGTTAGTTGTATTCAAATTTGACATTTATGACAATGTTTGTCACAAGTGAATCATAATGCTATAATGCTTCTCATAGTAGTGTAAGGTTTTTTAGCATCGTCAATCCATCTCATTCTAAGCCATTAAAATCAGTTTGAATCAGATCAGTTACAAAATCGAAAAACAGTTGTTCAAATAGTTTGGTTCAAGCTCAAGAAACCTTATAGTCTCTAAACCACATAGGCACTATTGAACTTGTATATATACTAAACTGTTTGAACTTTAAAGGATAGAGATAGACTTTTCTCTATATATAACATTGTGCAATTGGATGAAGTGATCTGTTGTATAAATATGTAAACAAAAAAAGAAATGAAATAAGAACATGGGATCCTGTTGTGGACGTATGTAGGTCGTGCTTTCCGAACCACGTAAATGACGTCATTTTCTTCTAATCTTTTACTATTCTTTGCTTAAAATGATCTATAGATCTCATTGTGATTCTATTACTTCTTGTATAAATCCTCATTAAAATGAAGTATTATGGATTAGGTAAAGAAGTATAATGAACTTTAGATAAAACTTTCATTCAAAAGAAATGTTGAGAAATTTACATGCAATGCAAAAGAAGGTGAAGGGTTCCGAAATGACGAAAGTAAGCATTTGTCGCCTTAGGTCTCTAAGGCGACGGAGGTTGTTTGTGTCGCCTTATTCACCTAAAGTAAGCATATGTCGCCTTAGGTCACCCTTGAGGCGACAATCAATCTTGTGTCGTCGATGGGGACCAAAATGCGACGAAACTCATTTTGCGTCATATTTGGTTAAGGCGACGTGACTAATGCGACGGAGCTGGCGACGAAATATGTTGCGTCGTTTTAGGTTAAGGCGACACAATTTCATGCTTAATGCAACAGAAATTTCTATCACCTTAGGCACCCATTCTTTTAATGACTTTAGAATGAGATTTTGTGAAGTATCTGCTTCACGAAAATTGTGAACATTAATAGCTTTTTCAATGATTTTCTAGAGACTATGAAACTCTATAGTCACATAAATATAAATATGTAATTTATTATTCCTTCATTGAAACCAAACCGAACTGGCAAAACAAAAGGTATTAATTAATGACAAAACAAAAGGTTTAGACCAATTCGATTATAGGTAATATGGTGGTTCGGTTTAATTTCCATATTCCTATGCATTATTTAGCAGTTTGATTTCGATTTGGCTCTCAAATCGAGCCGAAATGTTTACATTCCTATTGTTGATAATAATATACAAAATTAAATTAAAAAATAATTGAAAGTTTGAGTTAAGGTCTTATAATTGAATGGTGTACTCTTAAAGAAATTTGATGTTAATTCGAAAAAAGTGATTGTTATGAATGATTTTTTTTTTAGTACAAATTAGAGAAAGAGACTACAAACCCTGCGTGGAAGGCACGATAGCTCTCAAATAAATGAAAGTCAAATATTGATTTTCATGATCGAACCCATGACATGGTGTTGAATTGCTCTCAATATCATTGGTTTAAAGTATTGTGCAATGATTAATGATTTTAAATTTAGTTCATATATGCTCGACTATTTATTCACGTGCGATTTTGTTTTGCAAAATATCATATCATACTTATTTAAAAAAGAAAAACAACTGAGGCCAATATTTCAAACAAATGAGTTAGCCTTTACCTAAGTGTATGCTTTATCATTAAGGTGTAATTACTTAGGCTTATTTTAACTATTATTTATAAAATAAAAATAATATTTATTTATAAAGATGGCAAGAAATTAAATAGTAATATGAATTTAATCTGTTGATGCCGAAAAATGGTCAACAGATATCCACAGTAGATTTGTTTTAACTGAGGACGAAAGAGCCTGCAAAAAATCGAAATTAGAACACACCGTTGTGGTGTGAGCCACAGAGCCTCCGATGCCTAAGTCAGAAACAGAATTTAGGAGAATAATTTAGAATACTAGGAATGACTTGACTTTTATAACAGCAGGTCTCGTAACCGCTGCAGCTTACTTATGGCGATATAATGGACGGCTGTTAGAAACGTCCGTCATTAAACCGGGTATGAATACCGGCATAACTCCTAACTGTTACCCTTTAGAGGTGTAACGGTCTTGATTTTGAACTTGGTCAACTCTTCGGGGAGTCTTGACCTCCACGGCTGACCCTATCGGGTCGACCAACTCATTGTAACGGGCGACGCCACGAGGTCCAGCGCCTCCATACGTTACTTGGACTCGGTCGATTCTTTGGAGTGTCCTGACCTCCACGGCCAATCCACCTAGATTGGCCTACTCGTTGTAACGGGCGATGCCACGGGGTGCAGCGCCTCCAAACGTTACTTGGACTCGGTCGACTCTTCGGAGAGTCTTGACCTCAACGGACCAATCCACTCGGATTGACCTACTTGTTGTAATGGGCGACGTCACTGGGTGCAGCGCCTTCAAACGTTACTTGGACTCTGTCGACTCTTCGGGGAATCCTAACCTCTATAGTCAATCCACTCGGATTGACCTACTCATTGCCGGACCCGAGAAGGGTGAGGTTGCAAGGGCCGACCCCAGGGGGTCAAGGCCTTCCTAGGCAGACTCCAGAGGAGTCGAACTTGCTCGACCGACCCCGGGGGGTCGGTATGGACTCGGCTGACCCCCAGGGATTGTGGCTGTTGGCTTTTTGGCAATTATCTCAAAATAATTAATTTTAATTAATTAATATTTAATGATAAGAAACTCGAATTTTTTTTTACTGATATTTTTGGAGTTTTGAAGGGTTTAATATGTAGAGAATGAAGAGACGCTTCCAACGCATTTTGAATCGTTCAAATTGAAGCTAAAATGAGGAAGATAGGGACATTTGAAGTTTTGAAGGAAAATTTGTCAAATGGAAAAACGAGATTTTCCTTCTCTTATTGTTTTCTTCCACACCAAATCTCTTTCCATCTCATTTCTACTCAATCTCATCCATCCATTACATTTACCTAAATCTAAATGCCACAATTAACATATCTCCATCAAATCTCACCCGTTGATCATTTTTCCCTAAATCCAACGACCGCCTTTTATCTTTTTCTTCCATAAATCACTTGTCTCAAATTTTGAATTTAGAGACAGCAACATATTCATTCTAAACAGCCCCTAAAATTTTGATTACTTCACATATTCTTGAAGCGGCGTATTACAAATTTGTGAAGAAGCTGTCAACGCTAAACTTGTGTATCTTGCCTTCAAGAGGTATTTTGTAAAGT
>JBBMEG010066127.1:0-13862 GCA_037832605.1 Cyclanthera cordifolia
AGATCCTAAGACAACTCACTCCAGAATTAGTTTGATCAAGACTAATCCAATGAATTGATTTTACATTCAAACCTAAAACAAGTTTTGAAAAAAGATAACACCAAATGAGGTCAAGAAAACTCAAGTTTTAATATCAATATTTTGTCCAAAATGAGGCATTACAAGCCATTTTGAAGGTAAAAATTCATGCATGGCTTGGAATACAAAAGGACTAAAAAAGCCATTTAAATGCACTTTGTGAAAAATAGAACCTAGGAAGCCAAAAGTCAATTGAACATCAATTGAGAGGCTTAAATGCTAGACAAAGGGGTAGAATTGCTTTAAATACACATAACAAACTCATCTAAAAGGGTATTTAGCAATTGTGTGCATGTTTAACAAGATTTCAAATTCAGAAGTTAGAAAATATGAAATCTAGAATTCTATTTGCTTAAAATTCTACATGATAATTTCAATGTCTATATAATCTTCTCTTTCTTACTTCTTGTAATTGCTTCTTCATGAGAATGCCTCAAGTCATTGGTTGAATTCTGTTGATGCCAAAAAATGGTCAACGGATATCCACAGTAAATTTGTTTAGCTGAGGACGAAAAAGCCTCAAAAAAGTGAATTTTAGGGCACACCGGCGTGGTGTGAGCCACAGGGCCTCCGATGCCTAAGTCAGAAACAGATTTAGAGAGAGTAAATTAAAGCACAAAGAATGGCTTAAGGGTTCTTAGCTTAGGATTCGATCCCTTGGCCTTAAAAATGACTTGACTTTTATAGTAGCCGGTTTTGTAACCACTACGGCTCACTTATGGCGGTATAATAGCTGACCGTTAGAAACGTCCGTCATTAAACCGGGTATGAATATCGGGGTAACTCCTGACCGTTACCCTTTGGAGGCGTAACGACCTTGCCTCCGGAGTTACTTGGACTCGGTCAACCTTGGCAGGTCCTCACCTCCATGGCCGACCCCTTAGGGCTGCAGCCTTCTCGTTGTAGCACTAGTACGTCACGGGTGTGTAGCGTCCCTTAGTGCTAATTTGGACTTGGTCACTTATCCACAGGAAAGTCCTAACCTCCACGACCAACCCACCTGGGTCAGCCTACTCGACCGCCCTCTTTAGAGGTCGGTTTTGGACTCGGTCAACCCTTACGGGTCCTCACCTCCACTACCAACCCACTCGGGTTGGCCTACTCGTTGTAATCGGGGACGCCACGGGGTGCATCGTCCGCCTGCATTACTTGGACTCGGTCGACTCCTAGGAGAGAGTTCTAACCTCCACGACCAACCCACTCAAACTGGCCTTATTTTTTCGGTACGTACTATCCTTTTTCTGACTTTACACTAACGGTTAGACATATTTTCGAAAATTTCACCCTTACTTAAGCACTTTTTCGATTTTTGTTCGTTATGCATGTATGTCCGAATTTTTGGATTATTTAGGCTCTTTTTTCAAAGACTCGCCCCTTAGAGTACTTTTTCCGAATTCGTAGGCTACTTAGACACTTTTTATAAAAGTCTTGCCCGTTTTACTTCCTTTCGAGATTTTTAGGCTATTTAGGCACTTTTATAAAAAGTCTTGCCTTTTTCACCGCTTTTTGAAACCTTTAGGTTACTTAGGCACCTTTTTAAAAAGTCTTGCCTTTTTCACCGCTTTTCGAATTTCGTAGGGTACTTAGGCTCTCTTAAAGACTCGTCTTTTCTCTAACTTAGTTAATTGCAGATTGCTTCTTACTCTAGCTGTTATGGATCCTTCGTTTGACTACGAGACTGAATCACTTCACCTTCGAGCTTCCTCCTCACTTAAGAGAACTCGGCGAAGAGCCTTAGCGGTAGGGTCAGCGTCTCAAATGGTAGTGTTCATTTTAACTCAAGAGGATTTGGACAACCATAGAACCCTGTTCCTTATCCTGGCCGAAGTCACTCTTCGGCTTCCGCTGGCTTCGAAAACATACGCGCATCCTCCCCGAGTGAGGTGGCCCTTTACACCACCATGTTCGACCGAGGAGTTTGGCTTCTCCTCATACCGCCTCTTCAATGCCTGGAATGTCTTCTTCGGTGTTCACAGCCTTTGGGCGCACACCAGTTTCGAAGGTCCCTTTAGCACTATATATCTTCTTTCACTTTATCGCTTTTGTCAGCATCCAGACCTCACCGTGGGTTGTTACTTGACCCTCAAAAGCAAGCTTTCTCCTTTGGTAGGGTGCCCCAATTTTCAGAAGGGGTGGAAGGAGCGCTGGTTCTTTGCTGGAGGACCTTGGGCGGCTCCAGGCGGTCATGCCTCGCTGGCAACTCCCACTGTCTTCGGGACATATGGTACGTTTACTTTCGCCTTGGTTTATCTAACTTTTAGCACCGTACTAACTTTTGTGTTTATAGTGCACAAGAAACTGAATCCTCAAGGAGGTAACTCTCAGTGCGCAGTACCTGACCACGAACTCGCTGGCGCTGTAAAACCTCTTTCCAGCTTCAGCCATGCCAGCCGATTCTAACTCGGATTCGCCCGTCCCGCAGGAGGGATCTGCTCTAGGTATGCAGCTTACTTTTTCCTCTAACTTTACATGCTTCGAATACTAGAAATATGAGTTGACACCTTTTACCGTGTTTAGTCGCCATGGAATACGAGCCTTCGCTGAGGCACGCCTTTGACGCAGTGATACGCCAAACATCTCGCCCCCCTGCTAGGCCTCCCACCGATGATACGGTGGACCTTACTTCGGAGGGCTGCTCTCTCCCCGCCTGGTGACGACGAAGATCTTCCTTTCTCCGAAGTTCTAGAGGACTTAGACGTTGGATCGAACCCGGAGTTTGACGATCCCAGCCTTGGTTTTGACCATGTTCCTTCTCCAGTTCGGAACAACTCGCGCAGGTCTCGGACGCCTGTAAACAGCCTTCCCCCTGGATTCGACTCCTACCTCTTGTCAGGACTGCACTGTCTTACCTTGGACCCACAGGAGGAAAAGACTTTGGCCTCCAACTTGTGGAGTGAAGTGGGGTATTCTTTAGCTACTTTTCCCCTAGGAGATGCCTCCCAGGTCCTAGAAAAGGGGACTCATCTGATGCACGAGGTACAACATCCCTACTTTTCATAACTATATTTTGATTTAAGTACGCATGCTAACTTGTACCTTTGTTTCTTTTTGCAGGCATTCATGCACTTTGCTTCAGCTTCTCGCCATCTATCGGAGGACCGCGTCACGCCCGTTCTTCATTGTCTACCAATAATGACAAGCTCAAGTGGGAACTGGCACAGGCTCGGGAAGCTCAGCGAGTCACCAAGACTGCCTTAGCCGCCTCTCGTACCTCTATTGAAACAGCTCGGAATCTAGCTACCCGACCACGTCAAGATGACTTGGCTACGATCGCCCGCCTTCGACGAGAGTTGGCTTCTGCTGAAGGGAAGCTCAAGAATGTTGCATATCTGGCTAATCTTGTGAAAGTTTCTCCTACCTTTGTGATTCTGGAAAACAACCCCGGTGAGGCTGCCATTGGCTGGACACTGGACCGAATCCAAGAGGGGGTTAGCTATGGCAACTTTCTTCCTCTCTTTCACTCACTTTGTTCCAGCACTGCGGAGAGAGTCGCCGACCCTTCCCTGCCGCATCTTTCAAGGCGTGCCCGACAGAAGCCAGACTCTTCCAGCTAGGACAGCACCTGCCCAAGACGGACCTGTCCGACCATCTTCCAACAGGCGCAGCTCTGGAGGGCCTTGATGACTTTTACCTTACTTTCCATTTTACCTTGTAGTACTTTATTTTGCAGTCTTTACTTTTTCATCTAGGTTTTTACCCAGGAACTCTTTTTTTTGAATGAAATGATGAACTTTTTCTGCTTCTTTCTTCTCTATCTCATATACCCTCAATTTAAGTTTATGAAAATGAGGTCAATATACTTAAATTAAGATGGACAAAATAAGAAAAACAATACTTTTATTCATCAACGACTTGAATTACAATCTATAGATAGTATTTTTCAAGTGTTTAAGTACCCCTAAAGATGAAGGTTTGATTGTTGAAGGTGAAATTGGTGTTGCCTTATCAATCCGTGCAGCAACTTGGGAAGGATGCTAGACTCATCAGGATCTTTTACCAGCACGGTCTTGTCCGCCTTAGCTTTGCAGGCGACCTCTGGCTCTGCCAAAACACCGGCCTTGGCGCTTTTGGGACCTAAGTACTTGCTCATCTTGTACCACATAGGTGTTGTTCCTTAAAAGCCCCACCTGGAACCAGTCCCTTTTTAACCGACTTTTGCTTTCGGGGACTTTAAACCACGCCCTTTAGAATTGTGTGGTAGCATTCCCTCGAGGATAGCTGTTCTCCTCTGATTTGCCCCACCCCCATAGGAGTAGGAAATTTAAACATCTGGTGGTAAGTTGACACCACCGCCCTCAGTCCATGAATTGTAGGTCTTCCCAGTATTGCATTGTAGGCGGAATCGTCACTGACCACCAAAAAATTGACGAAATGCAGGATGGCATTGTCTCATTCGCCGGAAGTCACTGGGAGTTCAATTGACCCTTCAGAGATTAAAGTGCTCCCACCAAAATCGACTAAGGGTGTCGAGCTCGGCTTGAGCCTCTCCCTTCCCAACTTCATGGCCTCATATGCTTTCAGCGACAACACATCTGCCGAACTGCCTCCATCGATGAGGATCCGTCTGACGTGGATGTTGGATATGGTCAGGGACACCACTAAGGCGTCATTATGCGGCTGGTGTAACGCTCCAGCCTCAGCGATGGTGAAGGCAAGTTGCTCGTCTACCACTTCCATTATGCTAACTTCTTCACTCCTTAGTGCGCTCCTAGCCTGCCTCACGTTGCCCTTCCGTCTCCAGTTGGACTCCCCTCCAGCTGGTCCTCCAATGATTGTTCTGATCTCCGACGGCGGGGGTGACTTGGCCTCCCTTTTTCTTGCTCGGGGACTCGGTCACCTTTTCACCCTCGCCTACGTACCTGTCTAGTCAGCCTCTACGAATAAGGGACTCTATGGACTCTTTCAGGTCGTAGTAGTTCGAAGTAGAGTGGCCGTGATCCCTGTGAAATAGGCAGTACTTGCCCTTATTTCTTTTGTTGGATCCTACCCTAATTCGGCTTAGCCATTTTAGCTCCTCCTTATCTTGAATCTCCATCAAGATATGTTCGATGGAAACCTTCGTTGGAGTGTACCTCTCGAACCGGCTAGGGAGTACTCCCCGTCATTCAGTTTTTTCTTTTTTCATTGGGCACTCTTCCGCCCTTCGCTTTCGCGACTCCTTGTAGTCTGTCTCGCAATGGCTAAGTGACTTTTTGTGCTCTGGAATGGAGCGTCTTCCTTCGGTGCCTCCTCGAGAATTGACTAATTCTTCAGTACTCATGTATTTTTGTGCCCTGGTTAAGAGCTCGACATATGTGAGTGAGGCTCTTTTTCCTAGTGACCACAAGAACTTTTCATCCTTGAGTCCTGCCACGACTGTTGTGAGAGCCGTGCTGTCGGAGTATCCTTTAATTTGTAACGCCTCGTTGTTGAAGCGGGCAATGTACTCCCGAAGAGTCTCATGACTCCTTTGTCTCACGGTCAGCAGATGGGTGACTACTTTTTTCTGATCTCGCCCTCCCAAGAATTGGGTGACGAAAGCTCTGGCCAGCTCTCTAAAAGAAGCAATGAACTTACGGTTTAGCTGCCTGAACCTTCTTCGAGCTGGTCCTGCGAGCGTGAATGAGAACGCTCGACACTTGATCGCGTCGCAGACTCCATGTAGCTCCATCCATGCTCGGTAGGAATCCAGGTGCTCGACAGGATTCGTAGATCCATCATACTCCTTGATTGCAGGGAGTTTGAATTTTGATGGGATGGACTCCTCCATGATTTCAGACCTGGTCGACCAGACTATCTAGGTCCAGTCCATCTTGATCCTGCGCCTTCTTCATGCTTCCCAACTAGTCTTGGAGGAGACGAAGTTGGGCCAGCCAAGGTTGTGTCCCGGCTCCATCAACCTCTACCTCTCTTCGGTGTTGGTTAAGCACCTCCCTGAGATCCGTTTCCAAGTCTAACCCCGTTGTACTGGCACTTGGAACTTTTGAGGGACATGGGGTGGATGATCCTTGCGTGGTACTCCTTGGCTGGCTACTCCAGACTGATTGCGTCCGAGAAGACTCAGCCATTTCGGATCATATTCTTTGGTGGACCGAATGCTCCTTCCTCCGGTCATTACCGCCCAGTCGAAGTCACTCGACCGGTCTTCGGTGTCGGGAATGCTTCTTTTTTGGTGCTTCCGTGGCTTGGGCTTTTCCTTTGGCAGGGTCCCGGACCAACGGGGCTATTTTTTCTACCACAGCCTTTTTCTTGGCAGGCTGTCACTGCGCCGCCTCCTGCGGTGCCTGTTGGTTCCTAACATCAGCTACTTGAGGCCAGAAGTGGTCGTCGGAGCAACTCTACTAGGTGACTCAAATTCTCAGTCATTCCTTGCACTCGTTCTTCCAAAGTAGTGAACTTTGGATTAGCACGTTTTGGTTCTTGCCCAGCTACCGCACCCTCAGGATTCGGGTGGTTTTTGATATGAACGACGTCATGTCCTCTGGAGGCAATCCTCCTCGGAGCGTGCTCGACATCTGATTCTCCATCGACATCGTGGTGGTGGCCATTCTCAACATTCGATATTTTTCGCAGGAAAATGGTTTTGATATTAGCGTTTTAGGTAAAACACTTCGCCCCCACAGACGGCGCCAACTGTTGATGCTGAAAAATGGTCAACGGATATCCACAGTAATTTTGTTTAGCTGAGGACGAAAAGGCTTGCAAAAAAGTGAATTTTAGGGCACACCGGTGAGGTGTGAGCCACAGGGCCTCCGATGCCTAAGTCATAAACAGATTTAGGGAGAGTAAATTAAAGCACAAAGAATGGCTTAAGGGTACTTAGCTTAGGATTCGATCCCTTGGACGAGAAAATGACTTGACTTTTATAACATCCGGTTTTGTAACCGCTGAGGCTCACTTATGGCGGTATGATGGCCGACCGTTAAAAACCTCCGTCATTAAGTCGGGTATGAATACCGGCGTAACTCCTGACCATTACTCTTTGGTGGTGTAACGCCTTGACTCTGGAGTTACTTGGACTCGGTCAACCTTGGCAGGTCCTCACCTCCATGGCCGACCCCTTACGGGTGCAGCCTTCTCGTTGTAGCACTAGGACGCCACGAGTGTGCAGCGTCCCTTAGTGCTGTTTTGGACTTGGTTGACTTATCCACAGGAAAGTCCTAACCTCCACGACCAAGCCATCTGGGTCAGCCTACTCGATCGCCCTCCTTAGAGGTCGGCTTTGGACTCGGTCAACCCTTACGGGTCGTCACCTCCACGATCAACCACTCGGGTTGGCCTACTCGTTGTAACCGGGGACGCCACGAGGTGCAGCGTCCGCCTGCGTTACTTGGACTCTGTCGACTCCTGGGAGAGAGTCCTAACCTCTACAACCAACCCACTCAGTCTGGCCTACTCGTTGTAACTAAGGACGCTACGGGGTGCAGCGCCTCCATACGTTACTTGGGCTTGGTCGACTCTGGGGAGTCGGACTTGCTTGGCTGACCCCCGAAGGGTCGGTATGGACTTGGCCGACACCTAGGGGGTTATGACCTCCATTTGGCCGACCCCCGGGGTCGGCAATGGACTTGGCCGACCCCCAGGGGGTCTTCAAGGACTTTGGCCGACCCCGGGGGGTCGGCGTTGTCGTGGCCGACCACCAGGGGGTCGACAATGGACTTGACCGACCCACTGGGGGTCGAGGCCTCCATTTGGCCGACCTGGGGGGTCGGCGTTGGCTTAGTTGTCCTTCGTGCGGGTCCCAATCTCTTCCGAGTCTTTCGGGATATTTTTAGCTTATAACAAATTCGTATCAAGAAGTAAAGAAAAAGAAGAAATTGATGGGTAGACGAGCTTGAAGAGGGAAGAGAAATCGTGTGTTGATGTCGCTTGCTAGAGGTAAATCGTGAAGACTTGAAGAAGAATCAATTAGGATAATTGGGTATAAGAAATTAGGGTTCAAGAATTCCTTGATTGCACTTTAGTCCCTTGAGTTTTTAAATCACTTTAATTGAACCCAACTACTCAAATAAATAGCTTAACAGCCCACACCTTTCCAATAATCACAAATTGACCCCAAATTTTAAAGAGCATTCAAATTTTAACCCTATCTCTTAATAATTTAATCCTTTATTTAATCATTTGTACCGTGAATAATATTTCGTTTTTGTTAAATATTTTGTATTTCCAACCAATTTATGAGAAATGTCTTATTCACGTAAATCGAACTAATATATTTAGATTTTCTAAAAATATCAAATCAAATAATTTCTAAAAAACAAATTATATTTATGGGATGGGTTTGATTTTGTTCAATTTCATGAGTTTTTTATTTTTCCTTTCTCCGCGGGGCTAAACTCAAGAGTTTTAACTTATAAGACCGAACTCCAACTATATTCCCAACATAACCACCAAATTTAAAATTTACCATAATATTAATAAGTAAAAGCTGCAGGCCGTTCCTTGCCGGGCGGCTGAGCTTCGGTCATATCTCCACGCGGATACCGCAAGGAGGAAAAGGAATAGAGAAAAAAAGAGAATAGCCGACATGGCCAACTGGAGCTCGACCTTGAAGCTTACGTAAATCGGTAGCTATGGAGAGAGGTGTACAGAGATGGGCTGTCGACATTTCTGAGTGGAAGCCTTCCCCCCATGAGTTCTCCTCTGCCCTAGCTCTTCTCCCTCGCCATGAGCATTCCTCCATCCTTAGGTTAGCTTCTACTTCTGAATTTCTGCTGTTGATTCATCTTTGCTTCATTTTCTTTATGTTTCTTGTTTGCTTCTTCGGAATATTTTATAAGAATCGTTGATTGAAATCGCTAATCGGGAATTTTTAGTGAGACATGAACGCTTTCGATATTACTTGGGTTGGTTTCTGCATCTCTGTTTGTTTCTCGGAATACTGAGATAGAAATTGATATTGATGGTAACTTTGTAACTCTTTCTGAGAACAGCTTTGGAAATCTTGCATGGTTTGCTGCACAAGGTTTGGCTTAATTTGTAGTGAATATATAGTCATTTCGTAGCATTTATGTAGGTATGCATATTCTAGTCCCATTTTAGCCCTTAATCTTGTTTATGTTTTTTTTTTAAATTTAGCAACATGTACTGGATTCAAACTCATACTCTCTTATTCATAACTTATACATCATACCATTTGAGCTATGTTCTTGTTGGATTTAAACGTGTCTTGATTTTCAGATTTTTTTAAACAATTATTCTGATACTTGCTATATTATGCTGTCATACTTGCTATATTATATTGTCACCTAATATTTGCTTATCCACTACTTGCATCCAACCTATGTGATTTAGACTATGCTTATGTAACATGGCCCAACTAAAATATACATTTTGTAAGTTCAAGATATAGATGAAACTTCTTTTCCTTCTTTTTATTTGATAGGAAATGATTAACTTTAATTGATGTAAGTTACAAAAAAGGAATCCAATAATCATTACAAAAAACTTTGCCAATGAGATAAAAGTATGGAAAGATTATAATCCTTGAAAGGATGTGTAACATGAGCCCAATTCAAGGCTGAAACAGTTATGGATTCAAATAAACTTCCCATGTCAGCAAGTTGGTCAGAAAAAAATCTGGTCATTTCTAAACCTCCATATTGACCACCAAAAAACCACTAGAAAGAGTCATGCCAAAGTCCTCTTTTTTTCCTTGATGGGATACTCTGAATATGCATATAAAACCAAGTCCCTGATGTTGCCAGGCATAGCTATCTGCCATCTGAAAATATCTCAGAGCTCATGTCCAACATGTGCTGTAATGGCTCATGAACAGAACAGATGGTAATGAGATTCACTTTCAGCATAACACACAATGCAGCACTGGCGAGAGACTTATAGGCCATGAACCCTTCTTTGCAGCTTTTCATTTTTGTCAAGGATGTCGTGACTAATCTCCCACACAAAAAATTTGACTTTCTTCAGTTGAGTTCCTTTCCACAGACCAATATAGAATTCCATCTCTAGAGGAGGAAAAATGGGAGCAAGACTAGAGAGCATCTATTTTGATGAGAAATTGTGTGAAGATTCATCTTTCCAAAGCCAAGAATCCTTCCTATCAATTTGGGAGAAGCCATGAAATTAATCACCCAAGTTGTTGCTTCCTGGTTCCGTAGATCAATCGCACATGCATCCTGGTTCTTGGAAAGATTGTAGAGTAAAGGATAGGAGTCCATTAATTCTTTATTACCTAATTGGTCCTTCCAGAATCTAGCATAATTTCCACATCCAATTTTGATAGAGATGTTGTAAATCACGTGTTTACATTTATCAATATCCCTCCACGGTTCCCTTTGATGAGCAAATGCTTTTAATGCCAGATTTGTAGTCATCATATCAACTACCAAATTTTGAGCAATGCAGGATCTTCATAAAGCCTCTTTCTCCTCACAGAAACACCAGTGCCTCTTAGCAAGCAAGATTGATGGGTGTCAATAATACCTAATCAACCATTTTTCAATGTGCAGCTCACCTTATCTCTCTTCATTAGGTGACTGAAATTGGATCCCCTTTTACCCCTCCATAAAAATTTCGCATCCACTTTTCAATAGAGTTTGGGACTTTCTTAGAGGCAAGGTACAAGGACAGATAATAGATGAGGATATTCAAGAGTGAGGCTACCACCTTTAGATATGTGAGAAGAACCCCACGTTGGAAGCCTCTTTTCCACTTTTTCAATAATCAGTGATCAAAACTGCATCAATCTAGAGTTGCCTTTGAGGGGGAGACAAAGATAGGTCGTAGCCAACACTCAACCTTGAAACTGTGCAACAAAGCAATCTGTTTAACTTCAGCTTGATCAATACCAATATAGAGGAGGAATGTCCTTAAAACATTCACATTCAAATCTGAAGCATCTTCAAATTTGTGGACTGTATGAACCATATTGTTCAAGGAGTCCATCTTCAATGTTGAGAATAAGATGGTGTCATCAGCAAACTGTAAGTGAGTAATTGATTCAGTTCTCATACCATTTTCTATCATGAAACCTTCGTTGAGACCCGATTCTTCGACATCTTTCAATTGTCAGCTTAAGCAGTTCATCACAAGTATGAATAAGAATAGGAGACAGGGTCCCCTTGTATAAGGCCTCTTGTCGCAATTAATCTGCCTCTTGATTTATGATTTATAATAGTAGAGAGGTTTGTGGATGTGATACAACCTCTTATCCATCTTTTCCAAACAATGCCAAAACTTTTAACCCTCACTATGTCACCGAAAAAGATCCAATTCATCATGTCAAATGTCTTTTCAATATCAAGCTTCAAAACTATAAGTTGATATTATTAAATTTACCCCAACCTATCAGCTTAAGCTTTTGGATTGATTGGTGATTTCCATAATTCAACAAGGTATCAGAGTAGGAGGTCTTGAGTTCGAGTCCCTGCTGTCTCGTTTTCCTCCCTATTTAAAACTAATTTCACTGGTAGGACATTTATAAAAATGTCTAAGTCCACAAGTGAAGGAGAATGATATAATTAAATTTACCCCAACCTATCAAGGCAATCCGTTCCTATCAATCATTCGTCATGAAGCAGTAGAGAAAGAAGAGTCTATTGAAATCACTTTGTTTGTAATTCAAAGGAAAGAGAAGGCGGCTGAAAAAGATAGGCAAATTTTTCATAAGTAGAAATTTGGAAATAAATTAGACTCACTATAGTAGTCGCAGGCAATTTCCATGCAACTATGCTTTCTTTAGTCCCTGCTATGCTATACATAATTCAACAAAAATAATACCTTTATTCTTTTTCATGTCCCATTCATCAATAACTTTGTTGGCATCAAGTATTTGTGTTTTGCAACCAAGCATATCAATATTTGGTGATGGTGGATGGCGAGACAACTTTCAGACGATCGGATAGCAATCTAGCAACAACCTTGTACAAACATGTAGGGAGGCAGAGGCTAATCAGCCTATCGTTAGAGACAGTTGAAGGGATTTGATTTCTTGGGATTGAGGCATATGATGTCTCATTTAAACTTGCATTGATAATTCCATTTTTGAAAAAAGCATTGAACACACTTAGAATATCTTTCTTAAGAATGTTTCACGATTTTTTGAAAAATTCAGCCGTCCATATAGGCCAAGTGTTTTGTTACTCCCAGGTCATTGTCTGCCTTAAAAATCTCCCTTCCATGAAGGGAACCTCGAGAGCATCACTTTGAGTAGAGGAGATAAGACTCCAATTAGATATGGTGGACAAGGGGGCTCGGTCTTTCATTTTGTATAAAGATTTCAGTAGAAAGCCAAAAATTCAGACTCAAATTTCCTTGTCAGTAACCAAACTGTACCCATTCTTAGATGTGATTTCAAGAATCGTATTCCTCCTTTTATTAGCTGCGACACATATATGAAAGAAGACACTGTTGTTTTCATCCCGTGAGCCAGCCATTGAGCCTTGCTTCTTTGGATCCGTAGAGCTTCCTCACAAGCACATAATTTCATCCGTTCTCGTTCAGATTCAATTCTTCTACTAATTTTCGGTTAAGACAGTAAGGAGCTTCCTTCCTTATTGTCAAGGTTGGAGATCTCCTTTTGAGTTCAAAGATCCTTGATTTGTGAATACCAACCGTAGCTTGACTCCAGGACTTGATGACAACTATACAATTTTTGTGTTTCTGTATAAACCTGTGCCCTGGCCGCCCTTCGTGAGAGTTAGAACTCCACCAAGATTCCAACAAGCCAATGAATAGGGGCTAGGCTCTGTTCTTCATTGCCGAGGTTTAGACTGATAGGATAGTGGTCGGATGTGATTCTTTCAAGCCTTCTTGATAAGATGGATTCAAACTTTGTCTCATTGGCTTGTTTGACCAAGAAACTAGGGATGATTTCGATTAAGTTTTGTCAGTTTTGTGTCAAACTGATAACCGAATCAATAATCTCGATTTTTCAATAATTGGGTCTGAACCGATGTCCAATAAAAGACAAACCATTTGTTCGATTTTTATTTGGAGGTTCGGTTTTGGTTCGGTTTTCGGTTTTGATTTCAATAAAAAAAATTGATTTATGATTCAAATTTTTTGTATCATTCACAATTTGATTTTTAATTTTATTCTAAAGATTGTCATTTTACTAACAAAAAAACAATACTTTCATAAGTATCACAATATTTATAATACTTTTACTTCATATTTCACATTTAAATTGGTTTTTCCATCTAATTTAAATACTAACATAAATATATTTTTCTTGTTATTTATATATCCGGTTCGGTTCGGTTTTAATTGGTTCTTTCAGCATGAACCAAAACCGAACCAATATATTTCGGTTTTCTAAAATATCAAACCGATTGATCTAATATTGTTTTAAAAGACTGAACCGATTCATTGGATCGGTTTTCGGGTTTTCCTTTCACCCCTACAAGAAACGATCAATCAATGTCATAGTTGGAGGCCATGCCCACTCGACCTGGTGAATTTCCAATTAGCAAAGACAATATCAGATAGGTCCACAACATCATTGAGGAGCTAAACTTTTTCATACTTTTAGTGCGAGCAGAGCTAATGGATTTTTCCCATTTCCAGCAGGTGATGTTGAAATTCTCCCCTAATGATCCAATTTCGACTGCATCTCAAATTCAAAGCTTCCTATTCTTTCCTGATGTAAAAGAGTTTAGGAGAAAAATAGGTCGTGCCTTTTCTCATTGATCTAGGGTGTATTTATACACAATTACAACCTACCGGGCCGTTTATAATGGGTCTTATTAATCTATATACAAGCCTAATTAATCTAACTATAACCCTATTATTCTAACACTCCCCCTCAAGTTGGAGCAAATATGTTTAAAATGCCCAACTTGTTT
>JBBMEG010066138.1:0-13861 GCA_037832605.1 Cyclanthera cordifolia
TGTGGCCTCCATTTAGGCGACCCCCGGGGGGTCGGTAGTGGCGAGGCTGACTCCCGAGGAGTCAGGAATGGAGATGGTCGGCCCCCGGGGGGGTTGGAAAAGGCTATTGCCGACCCCTTAGGGGTCGGCAATGGAGTTGGCCGACCCCCGGGGGGTCGGCGAAGGCCTGGCCGATCCCCGGGGGGTCGGCAAAGGCTGGACCGACCCCCGGGGGGTCCTTTTGTCCTTTGTTCGGGCCCCGGCCTCTTCCGAGACTTCCGGGCCATATTTTACGTCATAACAATATATATATGTGTGTATATATATAAATAAATACACACATTATTTATCTTAATAGGTATATTTATTATTAAATTTTAATTAATTTATTTTTATCTATGGGTTTGTTTTAAAAATTTGCAATACGTGTATTTATTTATTATTTTAGTTTGTAATATACTTGGAACCAATAAAAAAAATGGTATTATACAAAATTTATCCTCCAATGGTATCAGAAATTCTCACCACGTGGTGATATACAAGTTATCACACAAACAATTTCCACAACCTCTTCTCATTACTTAGCTACGGCCTCTCCAAACTTCACCAACAAAGTCTTATCAACAATTCCTCAATTGCCCTTAATTTTCACCCTTCAGGCTCTAGAGGAACACCCATAAAAACGTACCAACAATAAGAAATCAAGAACAATGTCTTTGCCTGTGAAGTTGAACAAGCTTCTCCGAGTGATGTATGCCTCCTGTTAGTCCTCGAATCCCCTACACAAACCAAACACCGCCCTTTTACCTACGTACAATATAAAGCGCACAAGGAAAATCACTCACGCTCCATAAATAGCACCACGCTCGAACTTTGGAGGAGAACAAATCATAACAATAGTTTTGAATTTTTAGGGTATTTGTGCCCGCATGCTTATTATGTTACTTTTTTATTTTCCATCACAAATTTTAATTTTGAAGGTGCCATAATAGCTTATTTTTATAGTTATGCTTCCTTCCATCGCTATCACCAAGTCGAAGTGGTTTGGCTGGTGTTTGGTGTTTGGAAGGAACCTTTCTCGAGGCTTGATTGTTGGACCTTTCCCTTTTGTAGGGTCCCACACCAAAGGCGTAGTTGCCCACCGCGAATTGCTTCTTATTAGTTGGACATTCCACTGCTTCCTCTGGTACATGCTGGATCTCAGCAATGACAACCATGGTCGGATTGGGTTGCTTAAGCAACTATATCAGACGTCCAAGGTTCTCTTCTATTTCTTGCACTTGCTCTTCTAGAGTTGTGAACTTTGGATCAACATGTTCTGCTCATTGCCTAGGTTCCACACCTTCATTTTTTGGGTGATTCTTGACATGATCTTGCTCATTTCTTATAGAAGACACTCTTTTGGAACATGCTAAATGTCTAACTCTTCGTCAACAAAACAACAATTGTGACGTATACTATTGGTTTTTTTTAACTAAAAAGCATAAGAGTTTAGCTTTTTTGGGTACAACACAACTCATCTCCACAGGCGGTGCCAACTATTGATATTGATAGGCTAGAAAAAAGTGGTTCGCTAACTGGATTAGAGATGGATACTATACATGTATCTGAATCTTGCATAGAGGGAAAGATGACCAAAAGACACTTTACAGCAAAGGGCACTAAGTCAAGAAACCTTTAGAACTTGTACATCATACTTGTGTGGTCCAATGAATGTTAAAGATCAGGGAGGATATGAGTAGTCTGTATCCTTTACGGATGACTACTCGAGATATGGGTATATTTATCTAGTTTGTATCCTAGAGTAGATCCTAGATGGGGATAGGTCCTTACACTTTGTGAAGGGAGCGACTGTACTATTTTGGTCGATGTCTCCGCATTATGATTATTGTTGTAAACGTTATTTTTGTTAAGTGGTCGCATTCATTAGTGGGATTTTGGTTGCAGGGTGCTTGGTTATGGGTTTTGTGAAAGCCGTTTGGAGTTTTTTTTTTTTTTTTTTTAGTTGATTGTTGGTTAGTGAGGTCTTTTTGTAATGGTTGGTTATGTTTTTTGTTCATGTGTTGGTTTGGGTAGTGTGTTCTGCTTCGTCGATCGAACTTGTTGATAAAAGTCGTTTTTCTTAAAAGATGATTCACTCGATCCATGGAAAGAATCAATTTTTATTGGATGAGGTCTCTACAATTTAACTTTGGAAATGTCGTGTTCCTTAGTCGTTGTTATGCTCCAAGGATTATTCCTCAAAATTCAACGTGATGACGATGTTTTATTGGTCCGTTGTAAGATTGTTGAATTCCATTTTTAAATCGACCAAGATCTTGATCGATTTGGGTTTGTGTAAAGTTATATTTAGCTATAGTTTTAAGTAGTGGGGCAAGTCACCCTCCAAGATGTAGATTGGGACCAAGCCGAGTTCGGAGTTTTGTATCCATTTGTACTTTAGTAATGGAAATTTTCTTTTTTAAAAAAAACAAAAAACAAATGAACCCAACCAAAATCGATAAATAGGGGTTGTAAAGTTGGTTTAGTCTCCGACTCTTTTTGGAATAAAAATCCATAATTTTAGAGAGAAAATCGCCATGATGGGGTTTGAGATTTAGAAGGAATAGCAACGAACCCACATGAGCAAATAACAGACGATCACAAGAAGACTGATTTTCACGAGAAGAGTCGGTCTAGGAACGAAATGAGGAGAGTGGAGCGAGGATTATGGCGACATGATCGCTTCCAAAAATTCTCAGTATGTAATGTATTCTAATTTCTGATGTAACATATTCAAAGCTTGCACTTCTTTTACTGATTTGATTTTTTCTTCCATTTCTCTCACAAGAATCTAATTCTCTTTCTCTATCTTTCATATAATTTTATGGTTCTTTGGATTGTTCGTTTGTCCTCAGCGAGATTTTTGGCAACTTCGTTCCGTTTCGATAGTTCCGCTTTCTCTATATTTCGTCCTTTTATTTCTCAGATTTCTTTGAAATTGGTGTAGCGTTTTTAATTTTTTATTTTTGCATGTTGTTTGATTTTCTCTCATTTGGGTATTGTTTGTTGAGGTTGAGTGGATTGGAACCTTTGCTTCACATAGATTAAATTATTGATGGGCTTTTAGTATACGTTCTAGTACTGTAAATTTTATCTGGGTTGCTTGAGGAACCTTCGATTTTGTTTTGAATCCTAGATAGATGATGATAAGAATGGCAGAAGAAGAGCAAAAGCAGAGGTGTGATGATCATAATAGATTTGGGAGTTTTGGGACAATTGGTGGTGTTAATGGTAGATCTTCTTCTAAAAAACTAAGGCATAAACCTAGGAAAGTTGCTCAGAGAGGACTTGGTGTGGCACAGCTTGAGAAGATTAGAGTAGAGGAACAGCAGAACAATGATGTGCCTGCTTCAATTTTCTCATCCCCTTCTCCATTGTCGTTACCGATTCCCGGTTTTTGCCATTCGAACCGGTCCTCGTCTTCATCTCCGTTCCCCTTGCTGCCTCCGTTGAATTATTCCTCTAGCACCTCAATGTTTGGGCCACCCTTGCCTGCTCTGAACATGGCTGTTGAGGGTTCTTTTACGGTTCCATTGGTGGATCAGGCAAATGGTGGTGGATCTGAAACTGGGTTGTCTGATGTTACAATTTTGGAGCAGGGAAATGCTGCTCTCAAATGGCAGAACTCTTGTGAATACTATCTGGGGAAGGAGAATTTTGGTGTCGATCCCTGTCTGGCATTTCGTCCGAATTTTGATTTCCTTTATGAAGTTAGCCCTGCCTGGCCTCCCCCTGAAGTCCTGCAAAGAGCACAACAAAATCATTCACCTTCTCCAATGGTAGAACATGTGTTTTTTCTGTAGTTCTTTATAAATCTCCTAATCTAGTGACCAATTTGATTGATTGGAGCGTGAGTTTTTTCTATAGTTCATTATAAATCTCTTGATCTAATGACCAATTTGATTGATTGGAACTTGCAGGTGAACGTGTCATCAACAACTTCACTGTCTTCTGGTCTTAATGTCCAGATAGAGCCCCCTTCAAACCAAAGCTATTGTTATGGCAACTACTCAACCATCTGGGCTGACAAGGATGAGAAGGTGAGCTCAAATACTCTAACCTGATTTTTTTAAATTTTTTTCCATTATGATTTTGTGAAGTATTCATTGTATTTGTTGGTGGAATTTCATTATTTAGACTGGTTCAAAATCAAAATAGGTACTGCAAAATTTTGGATTATAATATATCAAAATTAGTAAACTAAATAAGCTACTGCTGCCAATGATTATGCATATTACGTAGTTACCGATGGTTGGCATGGAGAGATTGCCTCTCGTTAAATCAAACAATCCAACAGAACCGTTTTTCGATTACAACTACCCATCCTTCATTGTTCCGAATAGATCTGATGATTCAACTTCGCACGGCAATGGAAGCACGCCAAGTTTTCGGTACGATGAATTTGGATTTTATCATACGTTCTAGATATACGACCATTGACTCTAAGAAATATTCTGTCAATATGCAGAGAGAATCATACACCGAGCTTACCGTGCATTTCTGCACCGTGTTCCTTGGAAAACAACAAAGAAGATGACTTTAATGGAAATTTCCTAACCCTTGCTTCTCTTGCTACTTCTTGGGCATCATGTCCAAGTTTGAACAATGTCAAGTATCCTCCAACTTATCCTCTTATGCAGAACCTTATGCATTCCAATTTGGAAGCACTTCCTTTTCAGGTGAGAGAGGAGGCATATATCACAATGTTTTACATTCCTTTGGTTGTGTGTTTTGCTGAAATGCGTTTCTTTTTCAATTGATTTGTCGAAGGGAGGAGCGAAACTGACTGTTGGAATGATGGAAAAGCGGCCTTTCTACAGCTTCCTTCCACCTGCAGGGGCAAGGATTGGGAAAGAAACTGGCATTTCTGTGAACAAGATCAAGGGTGAAGTAGTAGGAGAAAGAGTTGATCTAGATTTGAAGTTGTAGAAGCTTGAGGAGCCCTAATGTTATCTTCTACCAACAGTGGCTGGTGTTCATTATCTTAGAGATCAGTTGCTACAAAACCTGTATGTTACTCTCTTACAAATTCTGTTTTTGGGTTGAATTTAAATTGGTTTAAATTATGCAATTGTGTAAGAAATCCAAATCTTGGCCTGAAGTTGGTTTCTTTGGTGATTTTTTCTCTGATTGGTTTATTTCCTTTTCATTTATGCCAACCATAGTTTTGATAATCCATTCAGTTTCATAATCAAAATATAAAAATTTGTTTTGTAAAACTATCACTTTCCTGTTCCTTTGTACTTCATCGATGTCTACTCGTCTGGAATCGATCGATCAAATCATCACTTTTTGCGTATAGAAACAATAGCTCCTTTGTTAATCCAGAGGACATGATTGAACATTAGGAATTCATTTTGGGTGATTAATTTTAATTAATGCAGAGTTTGCTAAACATTTTGTTTTTTGTTTTTAAAATTTATGCGTATATTTATTTCAATTCGCTATGTATGTTTCATCTTCTCTCTAAGTAAGTATATGAATTCTAATCAAATTTCATAAACAAAAACAAATATTTTGAAGCTATTTTTTTTAGCTCTCAAATTTTAGTTTTGTTTTTAAACACACAAAGGAAGTCTAGAAAATTATGAGTTGGAGTAGTAGTTGTAGGTTTAAATTTTAAAATAAAAAACAAAAAACGAAATAATTATCAAATAGGGCCTAAGGACTAACAATTCAATTTTTCATTTTTGTTTTTGAAATTTAAGCTTGTATTTTACTTAAATTCTCTACATTTGTTTTATCTGCTCAAATATGTGAATGCTAGACAAATTTCATAAACCAAAATAAGTATTTGTAAGCTATTTTTTAACCTTTCAAATTTTGGTTTGCTTTTTAAAAATACTAGTAAGATGTAGATACGAAATTCATGAAAATTATATGTTCGAGTAATAGTTGGAGGCTTAAATTTCAAAAACCAAAAATAAAAAATGAAATGATTATTATTTTAAGTTTTTGAAATTTAAGTTTACAACTACTACAACACATTGTGTGCACTACTTTGATATCTAACATCTTACTTTGTTTCTAAAACCAAAGTAAAATTTGAAAATTAAAAAATAGCTTACATTTGTTCCATTAAATTTTGTAGAATTTAGTGTGAACTTTTTTTTTAATTATATTAAAATTATTGTTTTACTAATCTTTTATCATTTCCAATTTTTTTTAGAAATTAGTCTGAACTTTTCATTCACTTATTTCATTATAACTTTTTTTTAAAAAATAGTTATTACATACAAATTTTCATTTGTTTTTAAAAAAATTCTAAATTATTTCTCTTCGTCGACAACTTTTAAGCAAATTAATTAAAGACTATTAACGAAGGGATTGAGTCTATCAGTTAAATTACTGATTGAGCCTATAGACTTAATTGATTGAAGCGAGGACATTTTGATTATTTTACATAGATGAACCGTTGTAAATATTTTCAAAATTGTGCTATACATGAAATTTTTAGGTGTTTTTTTGCTATACATGAAACATTCCTTGTTTGTAGCTCCAATTAATCACTTTCTAATATGTGTGTTTTTATATCTCAACCATTGTTACTAAACCCTTTTTTTTTATAATGATTGCCTATGTTCGAATAGTGCTTTAAAGTGATGAGACTATTATCACCGAGAATAGTTTCTTCAAGAGATTCAAGAAATCGTTGGTTTACCATACAAATTAAGAATGGAAGTAAGTTTCGAAAGAGCTTGCTGATATTTCTCATTTAGCAATTAATTCTTTTTATATGTTTTTTAATAATCATAATCATAATCATATTACTTTCAATACACATTTTAGAAACACAGTGATAGATTTTTAAAAACACATAATGATAAGTTAAATTATAAATTTAGATTTAATTCTATTAAAAAATCAGAACTTTAATTTTGAGCAGTATTGTTTCAACTTTTTAAATTTTAATTACTTCCCCTAAGTTGCAGAGTCACTTGGGTTTGAATCTCCCATTCCATCCCATCCCCAATTATGTTAGAATTCAAAAAAAAAAAAAAAAGAAAAAAAAAAAGAACTCTATACTTTACTAACCCTCACTCTTCATTGCTTGGATTCATCAAATAAAAAAAAATCCAATGAATAAATAATGTTTATTATTTACTTGCTATATACCTAAATAACAAAAATAGCAAAGAATTTAGACTCAGGTCAAAGAAACCTAGTTCATGTAATAAACAAGTGGCATTAATACAAAAATTAAATGCTTTATTTAAATAGAATTTACCTTTTTAAATATATTAACAAAGTAGGTTGGGGGCAAAAGCCAATAGGAAGTTGGCTTCTGAGTTTCAAAAATAAAGAAAATAAAAAGAACAGCAAAACAGTGGCAGTAACATCCAGAAATTTAAGTTCACAAACCCCCCCCTGGAATATTATATAACTCAAACACCAAATCAACTATGACCAACCAAACACATAATCAAGAACATAGACCAGCACAAGAGAGAGGGGGTAGAGAAGGAGAGCCACCAGCGATGTCCAGAGCGGGAAGGCAGTTCGGAAGCTCCCCATCACTCCCATTACGATCGTAACGACGAGAATAACCAGTACTTCAGATGAAAAGTTCCAAACCAATCCTCTCATGTAAACAAGAGCCAAAAACACTGATAGACAAAGGACATTGTTCATTGTCACTGCTCCATACAGCTGCACCAACAAAGCTTAGACATCAATCATTCTAACAGAATCACTTTTTAGTTTGAGTAAAGAAATGTAATATAAAGGAATCAGACAACAAACCTCAGAAAACGTCAAGGAAGCAGTTCGACGCTTGCGACGGGTTGCAAAGATTATAGCCGAGACTGCTTCACTGGAGTTGGTTGCCAATGGCAGAGCGATAAAGGAAATAAAGAATGCTGGGATACTAGTTGCATTGGAGAAGTTATGTACGACGTCGACCAAAGGGTCGGCAAAGGCAGCAGCAATGGCAGTTCCAAGCAACAAGAAGAGTATAGCTTTGACCAACACTCCCTTGCTCTCCTCGCCACCCTCTACAACCTCACCACTCTGTTCCCCGACATCCAACAAATCATGCTCTCTCTTTGTTTCCTGTAGATACATCACGGCCCGTTTCAGAAAAATGATGTTACTAACTTAAGGATTAGCGGGAAGATTACATCGACCAGGTTACAACTTACTTGATGAAAGTTATGCAGGAATTTCATTGTGCGAGAACCATCATCCCCTCTGCCACTTCTTGCACCTTGTACTTGAGCTAGCCACCTAAGGACCCCATTGCCAAACTCAGTAGCATCGACATGAGAATCACGAGAAGTATCAAAGTCGCTCATTATCTTGTCGACAGCATCGTCGTGATCTAAGTCGATCACCTCAAACTGAATGCCAACAATTAGTGCTCTCAGTTCAGTAGCTGAAAGACGTCCATCACTGTTTTCATCAATTCTTGAAAACAGCCTGCCATTAGTGTTCATTGAGCAACAATCAAAATCTGATAAAATCAGAATGGCAATGATAAAACTGAAAAATTTGAACTTATTGTTGTAACGAACTTCTCGATTATTTCTCTATCGGGCTCCCCATTTTCTGTCAGGAGTCTTCCAAGTGCTTGCTGTTTCAGATGTCTCAAAAGCCCAAATATAACATGCTTGTGCTTGACAAAGTCGAGTTTCCTCCTTTGAATCCATGGCTGGAAGACCTGCACAGATTTTCTCAAACACAAGTGTTTTAGATGTGAAATTGTAGAGCGATTATTTTGAGTGATTAGAAATTTGAGTTTTAATAATAGCTTGTTTAGATGATGATTTTTGTAGAGACTAGAGAGGTTGCCGTTAATAGCTCGTTTAGATGATAGCTTTTGTAGAGTGGTTATAAACAATACCTCATTTTGATGTGATTTAAAACGATTGATTATCTTGAGGGGTTAGAAACGAGTGATTTTAAATAAATGATTTGAAATGAGTACTTAGAAACGAGTGGTTAGAAATGAGTAACTAAAAAATGAGTGATTACAATAGCTTGTTTGGATATGCATGTTTAAGGAGGAGGTTATAAAAACTCATTTTTAATAACTCGTTAAAAACACAAAACAAACACCTCCTAAGTGGGATATCATTTTGAGGTTTTATCATTAGAGTTAAACGAAACAAAGTTGCATTAAAAATTGAGGTAGAAATAGAAAAAAGACCTGGTAAAGGCAATATATAATGAACATTGAAACAGAGACAATAAGAGCAATCAACACTGCCAAATGCCTTCCTGATGTTGAATTGAGCATTTGTGGAAGTTGTACTATTATGAATGGAACAACAGATATAACCATAATCCTCGCAGCATAGCTCGTCCAAATATCAGTGCTCACTCCAGATTCTACCGAAGAAGATATTAAAATGCAAATTTATGCATAAAAAACCATATAACATTTGGAAATTTGCAGCCAAATCAGTTGATCCAATTACAAATGTGAAAAAATGGACAGCTGACTTAAAATTGTTGACCCTCATAGTGAAAACAAATGGGAAGTGCAATGATGACTCGTTAAGAGATGAAAAATTAGAGTCTTCACAGCATGAAAGATTTAAGTTAGTTTTCATGCTTTAACCATATATCTTCACCAAGATTATCCATCAGTCTCAATACAATAGAGGATTAGATCAATAAATTATAACCTTGGCTTTAATATTGTTCAAATTGTGTACTTTTCTTTTGTACATCTTGACTACTATCATCCTTATTTAAACAACATACGAAAAACATCATGCTCCACAGAATAAGATATCCTTCCGAATTTCGCACAAATAAACGTAGGCAAAACGAAACACAAGTAGACAGCTATGAAATGTCTTTGCGTGCAAAAGTACGAAGGAAAACATTTTCTTTTTGATGACCCAGGAACTTAGAGCTAGCGCTCCACTAAACCCAGGAGTACTGGCCCGTCCCTACGACGCAGATTGGTATACATCAGAGAAATAGAGACACAGGAGGTGTCAACAAATAAATGTCACTGATGAGTCTCAAAACTTGGGACACCTTCAAATCTCAAGTCTTCAACCACTGTGCCATTCTTCCGGGGTACAAATGAAAGCATATTGCAAAGGTATAATTTGAAAAGCAGTTGAAGAAAAGTAAGAGAAAATGTGATACCAGTGAAGCTAAACCCTTTAGTATTCTGTGAATCTATGGCAACTGAATTCTCAAGGTCACACTTGCCAACAATGACACAAGTGCCCCAGATGAGTGTAAGAAGCATGACAGTTGAACCAGCTAGCAGCCCCATTCCAACAGAGACCTGGCTTTGTGCCACTTCAGCACTTCCTGCAAGGCCAGAAACTATAGAGAAGAGAAGTTAGAGGGTTATCAGAGTAGATGTGTCATTTGTGATTATCAAAATGGAACAAAACGAAGAATTGAAATCAAAGTAATAAGAAATCCAATGAAATCAAAGTAATAAGAAATCCAATGAGAGTGGCCAACTGTAATGTTGAGAAAACGGGAATCTCGCTAAATAAAACGGTTTGCCTCCTTTACCCGTGGACGTAGCTAGCACATCGTTAGTAAACCACGTAAATCTGTGTGTTTTACTTCGCATTCTTTACAATTTCTCTTCGATTATTGTTCTTTTTCATGAAACTTACAAGCTTTATGCTCTTATTCATCCTCCATATTCCAACCCTTTTAATGGTTTAATGAAAGTCTCGATAATCAACAAAGAAAAAAAATAGAGTCAAGAATTGCAGAACAACCCATCATTGAAAAATGGCAGAATAAACAAAAAGACAACAGGTATTAGAGGATGATCCATATGGAAAACATAGGGAAATGGCTAGAATGAAATTTTGGAATAAACCATGGGCATTGTGGAAACTAATGGTTTAGCTCTTGAAAAGAGGAAAAAATTGAAGTTCGACCGACAATGTTAGTATGAAAGCAGAAAAAATTGAAGTACGGTGAAATCGATGACATATAAAATAGCCACAGAAGTTGGCTCCAGCAAAAGCAAAGAGATCGCAAGAACAAAGTAAAAGTAAAGCAGCAAATAAAACTTCGAACACAAACACCTTTATTTTGAAATACTCATCCATTTGCTAACCTTTTTCAGGTCAATTTCCGAAACTTCTTTTGAAAAAATATAGCCAAGAAAAAACAAAAACACAAAAATGAAAAAGAAAAAAATGGAAAAGACGTTTTGATTGTACAAACCCCAGAAGAATTAAGACAGGGATTGTAAGAAGTACCGAGAATGAGCATAGCATCAGGAAGAGCACCGAGTGCAGGAAGGAACAAGCCGCCAACAATTCCAGGTCCCAAGATCTCCAACAAGAGCTCACTTCCCGCAGACAAATACTTGGCAGCCAAAAACATCAAATATCCATAAACAATAATCAAGAACAGGTTCCCCAAAACAGTGGTGGTGCAGGGAAGAAACCCATACGACTGCTCACACGATTCTTCCACCGACTTAAGACCCAGATATGGGGTTTCATCAGAGGAAATGGAAGCTAATCGGCTGCTGTGGGATTTCCCACACAGAATCAGGAAAATGAGGAGGAAGATGAGATGCAGAGAAGGTCTGGACATGGCTGTGAGAGGCCGAAATCTCAAACACAGACACTGATGAAGTGGGAGTGTTTTCAAGAGAATATTTCTTTTAACCTGGATTTGTCCTTATACAATCATTCTTTCCTTTTTCTTGGGTGTTTTTTTGGTCACTAATTCCAACCCCTTGACTTGCTGCCATCATTCCTGTTCAACTTACTTTATTTATTTTACTTTTTTTTATGATTTAGGGATATTTGGATTGTGTTGGAAGGAATGTTTGGCTACTATGGAAAGGTAGGGAAAGAGAAGAAAAAAGAGACAAATGAAGAAAAGTAGGAAACAATTAGCTATTGATATGATCGAAGTTGGTGGCTAAATAATGGTAAAGAATCTGAGCATTCTTTATAGAGGAGGAGTGAATACAATATAATAATAAAATTAATGAAATATTTACACAATCTTCTTAACTACTCCACATCTCCCTCAAACAGAGATTATTTGGATAGTTATGGCAACCGGATGAATAAGATTTGAAAAAAAAAAATAACTTTTGAGAAAACTCTAATTAATATATATCAAAATTTTTCTAAATAAATAAAAATTAACAACAATACAACAAAATAGATAGGGATGATGCAAAACAATTCTATTTATATAATATTGAGTTCAAATTAAAACATAAAATAAACTTAAAAATAATAGGAAAGAGTTAGAGAAAATGACACTAGTGGTTCGGTCAAAATCGACCTACTCCACCACCCAAGCGCCTCTTGAGATTTTGAAGGTCGCTCATTTTATACGAGTTCAAAAGCTAATTCAATCTTTTTCACGGATCAAGATCAAACCGTTACAAAATATAGAAATTTTGTAAAGCGCACAATACAACTCTCTGAATACAGTAGATATACAAATTTATTTGTCACAACTAAATCCTCACAATACAATATCTCTCAAGAATAAAATGAATATATACTTTGAGAGTTTGGAGAGATCACAATGGAAGCTTTTTTATTCAAAAAGGATTGAATAATAAAAGTTGTGAATTAATTTTTGGAGAAGAAACTTGAGTTTAAATAGAGAGTGAAATAAGGAAAATAAGAACTTTTAATTTGGACCATTGGATGAAAAGAAGTTAAAAATATATCGTTGAGATTAGAAGTTAAAAATGTAAAAGTAATAATAATAATAAATTATTATAAATTATTATTATTATTAAAAATTTAGAACGATTTTTTTTTTCTTTTCTTTTTCAATTATTTTTTTATTTTAATTTTAAAAAAACATTTGACACTCATCCAAAACTCCACTTATCACTCTCTAAATGGTCTTCGATACTGACTCAGCTATCGTGTCATCGTCTGCGGTAATTCTCTTCCAAACTTGTTTTGACCATAACTTCTTCGTTTCAACTCCGATTTGAGTAATTCAAATTGCGTTGGAATCCTTGTTTCGAGCACTGCACTATAGACATCTTGAAACATCAAAATTGTTAGTAATTAAGATCAGATTTGTTATCATCAAAACATTATTTAGTTAAAATTAATTAATTTGGGATTAAGGGCCCAAAAGCCAACCTCTTTTTTATAATGACAAACTACTAAAGAAAAATTACTTCAAGATCATAAGAATCAAAGTAGTTCATGAGTTCAATATAAAGTTTAATATATCATCTTATAATCCATACTCAAGATTACTAAAAAAAAAAAAAAAAAAAAAAAAATTATTTCACCCCCTAAGCTAATGCATCAATCATAATATTATAGGATACAAATATTTAAAATTTTCAAAAAATTCTCCCCCTTTGTAATCATCAAAAAAAAAAAAAAAAAAAAATGATGAAAGCACCCCCTAAAAATATGAATATTCCCCTTAAGAACAAGAAAACTATTTTTAAAATTAGCTCCCCTAAATATATGACTTAATACTTGAAGATAAACTTATGAAAATACCATTCTTGATTTTCTTGATTTGAAGTCCAAGGAAGAAGCTAAGTTCACCCAACATACTCATTTCAAACTCACTATGCATACACTTAGAAAATTCTTCACACAAAGAAGCATTAGTAGAACCAAAAATAATATCATCTACATAAATTTGCACTAAAAGCATATCATTCTCCTAAGTCTTAATAAAGAGGGTAGTATCAAGCTTATCCATTTTAAAGTCATTTCTAAGAAGAAAATTACTAAGTCTATCATACCAAGCTCTTGGAGATTGTTTTAAACCATAAAGAGCCTTTTTCAAGTTATAGACATGATTAGACAAAAGCCGGGAGGTTGTTCTACATAAACTTCCTCCATAATATAACCATTTAAAAATGCACTTTTTACATCCATTTGAT
>JBBMEG010066158.1:0-13855 GCA_037832605.1 Cyclanthera cordifolia
AATGTTTTGATGCACACCGTCAACAACGTTTCACCTTGAAAGCTATTTTGTTGTGGACCATTAATGATTTCCCTGCAACGTTTCACCTTGAAAAAAGATGGCATGCCTTGGACGTCAGAGATATCTACCTATTGGGCACCCATATAGACGACAGAAGAAAGTGTTTAATGGTGAACAAGAATTCGAAGTAGCTCCTGAACCATTAAGCTGTGAAGAGATTATTGCAGAACTAAATATTATTCAATTTACTCATGGTAAAGGACGTAGAAAAGAGCAGCATGTAAACACTTATTGGAAGAAGAAATCAATTTTTTTTTAGTTTGAGTATTGGAAACATTTTCACGTGCGACATTGTATAGATGTCATGCACATCGAAAAGAATGTTTGTTCTAATATTATTGGAAACCTCCTTGATATTCCTGGCAAAACAAAAGATGGGTTAAAAACACGTCAAGACCTAGTTGAGTTGAATATTAGATCTGAGTTAGCCCAAAAATGAGAGAGAAAAGAATATTCTTGCCTCCAGCATGTTACACATTAACTAGAAAGGAGAAATTGAGCTTGTGTAAAACATTATCTGAAATTAAAGTACTTGAAGGATATTCATTCAACATAAGTAAAACAGTGTCGATTAGTGATTTGAAACTTTACTGGTTAAAATCGCACGACCATCATGTTTTGATGCAACAACTACTACCTATAACAATTCGTGGTATTTTGCCTAAACATGTTTGATACGCTATCATTCGTCTATACTTTTTCTTTAATGCTATATGTTCTAAGTCGATAGATTCAACTAAGTTGAAAGGATTTGAAGATGGTGTAGTGGTCACTTTATGTCTTTTGGAGAAGTTTTTTCCTCCATCATTATTCACAATAATGGTTCACCTTGTAGTTCATCTTGTAAAAGAGAGAGAATTTTGTGGACCAATTTATTTGAGGTGGATGTATCCTTTTGAAATATATATGAAGATTTTGAAATGTTATGTTCGTAATAGAAATCGACCCGAGGAATGCATTGAAGAAAATTATATAGTAGAAGAGTCGATAGAGTTTTGCTCTGAAATCTTACAAGGAGTTGAATGAGTTGGATTGCGATCATCAAATAAAGTAGATGCAAATAAGATTGATCGGACGTTATCTGCTGCCAATTATAAAACTCCAACTAAGGATATAATTGATCAAGCTCATTTGTATGTACTACATAACTTAGACGTTGTGCTTCCACTTGTAGATCAACACATGCAGATGTTGTCAAAATTGAATCCTAGTAGGTCTAAAAATAAAAAACGGCTTCAAGACGAACATAATCGAAAATTCAGTACTTGGTTGCATGATCGTGTTGGGCTCGCTTTAGGGGTTCGGAACAATTCTATATCATCTACATTGACGTGGGTATCACATGGACCTCATTTAGAAGTGACCACTTATAATAGTTATATGGTCAATGGTATTCAATACCATACAAAAAGTCGAGATGATCTAAGGTGTGTACAGAATAGTGAAGTTATGATAATGGCACAAACTTTGCAAGTTTCTAGTTTGAAGAACAAAAATTCCCTTATGTCAGAAATGACATTTTATGGCATACTTCAAGAAATTTAGGAGCTTGATTATCATAATTTTACAGTCGTTTTATTCAAATGTGATTGGGTGGAAAATAATTATGGAATTAGCGTAGACGACGTTGGATTCACAACTGTAGATCTTAATTGCATTGGACATAAATTCGACTCCTTTATTTTAGCCATTCAAGTTCAACAAGTCTTTTATATAAAAGATCTACTTGATCTTCATCGATTGATGGTTTTGATACCTCCACAAAGAACGATTGAAGATCACGTTCATGAGGAAGTTGATACCGGCCAAGATTGTAGGTACGAGGTCGTCGAAACATTGCCTAATATTATTGATGTTGACTGGTTCAACTATACTAGAAATGATTGTGAGAGTACATGGATTAATAAATAAGGTACATTGTTAGTGACTCGTTTAATTATATATTAATAATTATGAATATAATTTTTATTAACATATCTTTTCTCTATTATGCAGATTGTCATCATGTCTAGCTCAGATAGTGATCATGATGGAACACCCGTGAACACACCTACTCGAAACAGGTTCACTAGAGGCGTTACAGTCTTGCGTGAGCTGGCTTAGGAAAAAATGGCGTGAGAGCGGCGGGTTGTTTAATATAACTCAATGGGCCAAGAAGTCAGAGATAGTGCGAAGAAACTTCGTAGTTATATTTGGTGTATGTGTCAGATCACATATACCTCTCACCTACGACACTTAAGCAGTTGTCCCAAATCAATTAAAAGAGAATGTCTGGGATTGCATCGAGGTAAACACTTACTTAACTAAATATTATCATGTATGACATACTATAACTAACCCGATTTCATTCTATTTCAAACAAATGTCATTTCAGGTGGATCCTATGTCCAAACATAGGATCATGATGTCTATGGCGAGGACGTTCAGAACGTTTAGATATAATCTCACCGAAGATTATATCAAACCGTTTATAAATGTGGACAATGAGAAGTTAGTCCACCCGCCTATAAAATACTCATACATCACACAAGAAAAATGAGATCATTTTGTAAACATTAGATTATCAGAGGAATTAAGGTAACTACGTAATTCTTTCGTATTTTGTACATTATTTTAATATTTAGCATATTACTAATGTGTACATTAAACACAAAAAATAGTGAAGAACAAAAAGAGAGACGGAGCCTTCTTAAATATTCTCATCATATGGCCAGAAGCCTTGGGGACCATCCTCACTTGCACTACTATGGATGGAAGCCATGGAGACACCGAAGCCTTGGGAACACCCGAGCACCGAGGACGTGTTAGGGGCATTGGTCAATTTCTATCTCCATCTGCTTTCATCAAAATGGCTCGTCCAAGTGATAGTACGGGAACACCCGAGCATTAAGGACGGGCTAGCCAAGTTGGTTGCCCTCCTTGTATGGGAAGTAATCACGATCAATCACCCCCGATTCTAGGAGAAGAACCAATAAGGTAAGCAGATGAGATCTTCCAAACACCTCAAGTCATTAGAGATCAACCGCGCATGGTCCATCCCGTTGTCGAAAACTTGGGAGAAGTAAGTTGCAAATTATTAATTTCATTTAATTTCTTATATGCTTTTTAAATTTCATTACTCTAACTAGGTCTTTGTTACGTTTGAAGGGTGTGACATGTCAACTTGCCCTTGAAAATGTTGACAACATTGTTGCTGTCGGCACAATGTATGAATCGAGCGGGGCACCTGCTAAGATTCATGGACTTCCATTAGAAAAGTACAACGCACGCATCCTAGTGGATTTAATAATGAGAAATAACGAGGATTTGGACCTTCCAATTTCTCTAAACGACGAGCTTCAATACCTTGGACAAACCGTCAACAATTTTGTCCCATGGTCGTGTGCATGGATTATTAAGACGTCAACCAACGTATCAAAAGAGATATTTAATTTTATATTTTCTATTTAATTTTACATTTCCTCTTTATAGTATGTACCACATTATTAGTTTACTAATAATAGATTAATTTTATTTTCATAGCCATCACTTCCAAGCAAAGGTAAGAAGGTTGTGTCAGATACACAATCTCATCAATCAGGCATAGCGCTTCCAACCACAATCAAGTTGGTCTATCACTTTGCTAAACACAATATGAGTGATAGTGACATGTTGACAATTGAACTTACCTAGAATATGTTTGGATTTCACAACAACTGCTTCCTTGCCAGAGAAGACATTTTGCAATATTGTGAGATGGAAGAGATCAGCTACACTCCCATTCTTTGTTACATTACATAAATACTATATCATTTTTAATTATTATGACAAATTTGTTATATTGGTTTATTACTAACGTTTCCTAAATCTATTTCAGCTACATTTGGGCTACTTATGATCAACAGATTCTTGATAACTACTTACTAGTAGACAGTAGTTGTTTTGTTTCGATTTTGGGAAAACAAAATCAAGAAGGGCAAATCAAGATTCTGTCTGATCGTTTTGACATGATTACGGATGTCCATCAACGTGACTTCTTTCCCTTTAATACAAGGTATGCTTTTTTAAATTTTGAACTTCGTAACGTGTAATCTATGAAGATGGTACTGTTTAGTGTAGTCCTAATTTCCCGTTATGTCATTTTAGGCACCATTGAATTTTAGTAGTACTAATTTCTGATGATGAGACCGTTTATATTATGAACTCACACGGTCAGAAGGCGCTCGTTATATTTACAGGATTAGCATAAATGTTTTGGTAAGCTTAAAGTTACGTCGTTATGCTGCCGAAATTTCAATTAATTTAACTAAGGTTGAAGTTATATCATGCTTGTTGAGTGTTTACAGATGTTTTTTTTTTTGGTTTGCTGACATTTTCAAGGCATTGTTTCATATTTGCCTTGGAATAGACAAACCATCACTTGAATTTTTTTTATTCAAGTTTTGATACTTTTAATGTCGGTCACAAATGGTGACCTATTATAATAAAGCCAAAAGTTTAAATGAAAATGGTGACCCACAATACGTGGTGACAAATAAAAATCAATTAAAAATGTCATTTTTAATGTCGGGCACATTTAACCGTCACCAAAAGTCTTTAGTGTCATGCATAATGACCGACACTTAAAGGCTTTAGTGTCGGTCAAGACCGACACCAATGAGCGGCCCAAAAGGCCTTTGATGTCGGTCAAGACCGACATCAAAGGGCTTTAGTGTCGGTTTTGACCGACACTGAAGGTCTTTGGTGTCGGTCATGAGCGACACTAGATGGGTCTTGACCGACACTAAATGGCTTTGGTGTCGGTCCTTTCTGCGTGACACTAAAGACGTTTGGTTACGAATTTTGCCCGTCACCAAAAGTGACCGTCACTAAATGTCTTTAATGACACCGATATTAATGACGGTCGTTTGACTGACACCAAATATATTTGGTGTCGGCATATGCCCGTCACTAAAAGTCTGGTTTCTACTAATGTTATAATTCCTTCATAAAATATGGTGTATCTTCTCAATTCTCTAAATCCGAAGGCGATAAATTAAGATTTGCAAAAACTCGTAAACACGTAAGTTTCAATATGAAAGGTTATAAGTTTTTTTTATTAAGTTTTATAATTCTAATATGAAAACTCGTAAACTTTGTTAGTTCCTATCAAATGTAGAAAATAAAACATTCCCTCGAGCGAAGTCAATTGATATGGAAATGTTTGAATGTAAAAATCGAATTGATGTCGGTTTCAACTCTAATTCTAAGAAAAAATCATTTTTTTAATTGGAATATTGGAAACATTTTCACATGTGCCATTGTTTAAATGTCATGCACATCGAGAACAGTGTTTATTCTAAAATTATTAGAATCCTGCTTGACATTCCTGACAAAAAAAAAAGATGGGTTAAAAACATGTCAAGACTTAGTTGAATTGAATATCAGATTTGAGTTAGCCAAAAAAATAAGAGAGAAAATAATATTCTTGCCTCCAGCATGTTACACACTAACAAAAACAATGAGAAATTGAGCGTGTGTAAAACATCATCTGAAATTAAAGTACCTGAAGAATATTCATTCAACATAAGTAAAATAGTGTCGATTAGTGATTTGAATTTTTATGGGCTAAAAACGCACGACCATCTTGTTTTGATGCAACAACTACTACTTGTAGGAATTTATTTTTTTTCTAAACATATTCGATACGCTATCGTTCGTCTATGCTTTTTATTTAATGCTATATGTTCTTAGTCAATAAACACTTTATGTCTGTTGAAGATTTGTTTTCCACCATCATTTTTCACAATAATAGTTCACCTTGTGGTTCATATTGTAACAGAGATATAATTTTGTGTACCAGTTTATTTGAGGTGGATGTATCTTTTTGAAAGATATAAGAAGATTTTGAAATATTATGTTCTTAATAGATATCGACCGAAGGGATGCATTGGAGAAAACTATATAGTAGAATAGTCGATAAAGTTTTTCTCTGGATTTTTACAAGGAGTTGTATCTATTGGATTGCGATCATTAAACAATAATGCAAATGTAAATAAGATTGATCGATTATTATCTTAGATGTTGTGCTTCCATTTGTAGATCAACACGTGCAAATACTGTCTAAATTGAATTCTAGTAGGTATAAAAATAAAAAAAAACGCTTCAAGACGAATATAATCGAAAATTCAGTAGTTGGTTGCGTGATCGTGTTGGGCTCGCTTTAGGGGTTCAGAACAATTCTATATCATCTTCGTTGAGGTGTATCACATGGGTCTCGTTCAGAAGTGACCATTTATAATAGTTATATGGTCAATGATATTCAATATCAT
The DNA here is from genome assembly GCA_037832605.1 of Cyclanthera cordifolia. Classification (NCBI taxonomy): domain Eukaryota; kingdom Viridiplantae; phylum Streptophyta; class Magnoliopsida; order Cucurbitales; family Cucurbitaceae; genus Cyclanthera; species Cyclanthera cordifolia. The sequence continues at coordinate 6,351 of JBBMEG010066158.1, forward strand.
ACAAAAAATTGAGATGATCTTAGAAGGGTGCAGAACAGTGAAGTTATGATAATGGCAGAAACTTTGCAAGTTTCTAGTTCGAATGATAAAATTCTAATTGTCATAAATGACTTTTTATGGCGTACTTCTAGAAATCTAGGAGATTGATTATCATAATTTTACTGTTGTTTTATTCAAATTTGATTGGGTGGAAAACAATTATGGAATTAACGTACACGACATTGGATTTACATATGTAGACCTTAATTATATTGGACATAAATCGAACTCCTTCATTTTAGCCACTCAAGCGAAGCAAGTATTATATATAAAAGATCTACTTGATTCTCATTGGTCGGTGGTTGTGATACCTCTAAAAAAAACTTGTTGAAGATCACGTTCATGATGAAGTTGATACATGGCAAGATTGTGTGTACGGAGTCATAAAAATATTGCCTAGGATTATCGATGATGACTTGTTCACTTATATTAGATATGATTGTAAGGGTACATGGATAAATAAATAGGTTGATGTTATTTTTTTTCTTTTAAATTAATCATTTTGAAGATCATTTAACCAATTATATATTTTTAATATATCTTCTCTCTCTTGTGTTGATTGACATCATGTCTAGCTAGGAGCGATCATGCCAATGGTACGTTCGTAAACAGACCTGCTCGAAACAGGATCACTAGAGGCGTGACAGTCTTGTGTGAGCTTGCTCACGAAAGAATGGCTGAAGAAGTACGCTGCATATTATTAAATTAATTTTATTTCTTATATTATTATCAAATTAATATGGTATGACTCTAACTATGTGTTTCTTTGAAAGGTGTGACATGTCAACTTGCAATTGAAAATATAGAAAACATTATTGCCATTGGCACAATGTATGAATTGAGCGGCACATTTGCTAAGATTCATGGTCTTCCACTAGGAAAATGCAACGCCGGCATCCTATTGAGTTTAATAATTGGAAACTATGAAATTTAAACCTTCCAATTCCTCTAAACGGCAAGCTACAATACCTTGAAACAAGCCGTCAACTTTTTTGTGTCATGGACGCGTGCATGGATTATTAAGACAACCAATGTATTGAGAGAGATATTTAATTTTACATTTTTTTATAGTATGAACCACATTATGATTTACTAATAATAGATTAAATTTATTGGCATAGCCTTCACTACAAAAAAAATGTAAAAAGGTTGTGTTAGATACACAATCTCATCAATCAGACATGACGCTTCCAACCACAATCAAGCTGATTTATCACTTTGCCAAACATAGTATGTGTAATAGTGACATGCTATAAGTAGATCTTAAAGAAAACATGTTTGGTTTTCATAACAACTACTTCCTTGCAAGAGAAGATATTTGGCAATATTGTGAGATGCAAGAAATGAACTATACTCTCATTCTTTGTTACATTACATAAGTAATACATCTTTTTGAATTATTATACCAACTTGTTACATTTAATAATGTTTACTAAATCTATTTAAGCTACATTTGGGTTATTTTGGATCAACAAATTTTTGATAACTACTAACTAGTAGAGCCTAGTTTTACATTGATTTTCAAAAATCAAAATCAAGAAGAGCAAATTAAGAATCTTGCTGATAGTTTTGACATGATAATTGATGTTCGTCAACGTGTATTCTTCCTTTTTAATACCAGGTATACATTTACAAATTTTAAACTTCGTAGCGTGTATTATAAATACCCATGGATATTTTCTAATATTTTAAAATCATCGTTATATCGTTTAGGCACCATTGGATTTTGGTCGTTATAATTCCAGAAGATAATATTGATTATATTATGAACTCGCTCTGTCATAAGGCGCTCGATGAGAATTTAGCTCATATTGTAATACGTAAGTTTATAAAAAATAAGTTTTTTTTTTTATTTCAATTAGCTTATTATCCTAATATTTTCACTTTTTTTTTATAGTTCTTATATATTGTGGCAATTAAAAAATGAATTCCGATCCACCAAATTAACATGAAAAATCAATAAAGGGACGTAAAATCATATATTTCTTCTATTCTAATTTTTATTCTGTAGAATTATAATAATAAAATGATGAAAATTTATTCACTAGTGCCCTCATCAATTGAAATCACTAGTGTGTGGATATTAAGCTCAATTGTTCATATGAAAGATTATATCCAATACGTGCACCTCCAAATTAACTAGTAAGTTTTTGTTTTACTTCTTTCACAATTTTAGTCTATATGTTTGTAAAACTTTTTGTTTATTAATTTGGCAATATTGTGTTATGCTTCCACGAAACCATACACTCGAGAAGATATGAATTAAGTACGAATCGAATGGGCAGACTTCATAGGTAGATTTTTATTTGTAAACAAAGATGAATTAGTGTATCACACTTATTCTACTTTTCACTATTTGTTATAAAATATTTATGATATTGTTGGTATATATGATGTATTTTCTGGCGAGACAAAGTCTACATATATTTTGTATTTTAATTTCTTGTAAGATATTAGTTTCATTTTTATAATTTACACGATTAATAGATTTTTTTTTTTTTTTGTAATCATAACGTTACATCGTTATGCTGCTGAAATTTCAGTTAATTTAATAAAAGTTAGAAGTTAAATTGAATTTATAGATGAGTTTGAAAGTGAGTAAAAACTAGGTAAAATTTTGATGATTTGAAATTTTCAATGCATTTTTTGTATTATATTTGCCTTGAAATAGACAAATCATTACTTAGTTTTTTTATACAAGTTTTGAAACTTTTAATGTCAGGCAAAAATGTCAGGCAAACATCAGTTCTTGGCTGGAGCAATTGTTCACTTGTTATCCACATAGATAACAGTTGCATCGTCTTGTACAATTCAATTTAAATTAAGTAAATTTCCCATCCAAACTGTATGACAAACACATGATGATGCATCAACATATTCTCCCTCACAAGTAGATAATGTCACAATAGGCTGCTTTTTAGAACTCTAAGTAAAAGATGTATTACCAATAGAGAACACAAATTCACTTGTACTTTTTCGATCATTCAGATGTCCAGCCCAATCACTATCACAATAACCTTCAAGCTTGAATGATTTAGATTATGTATAAAATAATCGACAATCAAGCATACCTTTAAGATAACACAAAATTCTATTTGCCACTTTCAAGTGAGTAGTTGTAGAAGTTTCCATAAAATCGACTCACCAAGTCAACACTAAAAAGAATATTCGGTCTTGTACATGTCAAATATCTCAAACTCTCAACTAAAATTTTCAAATATGAAGGATCTACAACATCTTCTTTTTCTTATTTGGATAACTTTGTCCCAGTTGCCATTGTAGTTGTGGCAGATTTAGAATTAAGTATCTTAAATTTCTCAAGAATTTATTTAGTATACCATTCTTGAGAAATAAAGATACCTTCCTCTGACCGCTTCACCTCAATCCCAAAATAATATAACATAAGCCCAATACCTGTCATTTCAAATTCTTGGATCATTGTGAATTAACAAAATATCTTGGACAATTTCTTATACAGGCAAACCAACAGAATATCTCCATGATCATAGTCTTAATATAAAAAGAGTGTTCATGAGAGCATCTCAAATACCCATTCTTAAGAAAATACTTATTGAATCTACTATTCTGCATTCTTGGCATTGGTTTCAATTTATATAACCAAGAAGTTGTTCTAAGTAGACTTCTTCTTCGAGATATCCATTTAAGAATTTTGATTTGACATCCATTTGAAAGATCTTCCATTGATTTTGAGCAGCTAGTGCAATTAACAACCTTATGCTTTGTGAGTAAGCAACAGGAGCAAAACACTTCATCATAGTGAATTCCTTTTCTTTGAGAATAGGCTTTTGCAGCAAATCTCGCATTATGTCTGTCCACTTTTTCTTTTTCATTTATTTTTTTCTTGAACACTCATTTGATACCTACTGCTCTCTTTCTACTAGGAAGAGTAGAAAGTTCCAAATTATCGTTCTTCTTTATGACTTTTATCTCATCATCCATCATATTCTTTCATTTTTCATCTTCTGAAGCTTCTTCAAAAACTAAAGGCTCACTATCACCAAGAAGACAAAAAAAAAAGTAAAATCATTGAAACTTTGACTCAACTCTTCTGTTTCATCATATATGTCTTGCAAGTTTCTCATACGATGAGGCCCTTCATTTGAACTTGTAGATGATGTAGATGATGATGGTGTATCTTGTTGTGGAGCTGTTAGTGGTGTAGGTGGTGTTCATGGAGAAGTAAGGCCATCACTCGATTTATCATCGCCTTCAAGGAACAAAAGAAATTTGTATTATTTTGGCTCATCATTCCACTTCCGTGTTGCTTCCTCGTCGAACATAACATTTGTCCTTACCATTATCTTTTCTGTTGTAGGATTATAAAGCTTGTAGCCTATTGAGCTTGCATCATATCCAATAAACACATGTTTCTCACTTTTATCATCAAGCTTACTCTATTTTTGATCTAGTACATTGGCATCACCCTCAAATGAGCAATAGATGGTTTTCTTCTTGTTCATGCTTGTTGAGAAGTTTTATTTCATACACTTCTGGTGGGAAAACAATTAGACAAATAAATTACACATTAAATTCACAACTTCTTCCCAAAATTCTTCTAGCATCTTCTTACTCTTCAACATACTTTGAGCCATGTTGAATGTAGTTTGGTTCTTTCTCTCAACAACTTCATTTTGTTGTAGAGTATATGGAGTTGTCATAGGCCGACAAATTCTATTTTCTTCACAAAATTTTTTGAATTCATTCGAAGTGAATTCTCCTCCTCTATCCGATCTTAAAGATTTTATATACATACCACTTTCTTTTTAACAAGGGATTATCTTTTAAATATGCTAAATACTTTTGATTTCTCCTTGAAAAAATAAACCCAAGTCTTTCGGCTAAAATCATCAATATATAATAAAAAAATAATTATTCTTACCGAAAGAACTTGGTTTGATTGGTCCACAAAGATCAGTGTGAACAAACTCTAGTGGTCTACGAGCTCTTGAAGAAGATTCTTGTGAAAAACTTATTTTTTATTATTTCTCATTAAGAAAACCATCTCAAAATTGATATGGATGCTTTACATATGACAATCCTTTTACCATGCCCTTTCTTGCTAGTAGTGTCAAGCCATCCAAGTTTAAATGCCCAAATCTCATGTGCCAAGTCCGGGATGAATCTTTCGAACATGACTTTAAACATTTTGCGACTTCAGTTTGAATATTCATCAACAACATTCTATTTTTCGTCATTTGAACTATGACAATCATATTATCATAATTATCCCTTATTGAAAGACTATAATCCTTCATCAAAGCATTATAGTCTTTCTCTAAGAGTTGTCCCAAACATAAAATATTGTTCTTCATATTTGGCACATATAAACATTAGAGATAAGCTCATGTTTATCATTCTTCAAGTTTATTAAAATATTTCATTTGTCTTTCACATGAATTTTAGTAGGATCACCAAATGCGATATTTCCACCAACTGATTCATCAAGTTCCACAAACATGATTTATTTCCACACATGTGATTGCTTTCACCGCTATCAAGATACCATGAGCTATTATCACATGTCTCTTCTCTCTTACTTGCTAGAAGCATAGACGATTCGCCACATTTAATTTCTCACTCAGTATAGTTGGCATTTTCTTCGACTTTATTTCTACATTCCTATGAATAATGACCATATTTATGACAAGTATACATTTAACTTGAATTTTATTATACCTTATGTCAATATTATTAATTGATCTTTCACCATATTGTCTTGAGTAATTTTGTCTTCAACGACCTCTTGATAAACTAATACTTGCAATACTTTCATCAAAATTCCTATGATTGAAATTTCCTCTACCTTGTCCTCTAAAGTAGCCACGTCCACGATTATGACCACGTCCTCCACCTCGATTATTTATTTCTTGTTCTTCTTCTTTATCTTTCAACTACCACTTTGACTGAAAAAGTTACTCAATTATATTTATTTGTTCTTCTTGAGAAGCTTTTCTTCATGGGCTTGTAAAGTGCCTACTAGTTGATCAACAAACATCGAGCTGATCAAATTCTTTGATTCTTCAATCGCTACAACGATAAAGTTGAATCTTTTTTCCAATGAGCGAAGTATCTTTTCAATTACTTGCTCATCATTCAATGTCTCCCAATATCTTTTCATTTCATTGACTACCGCTATCAATCTTTAATTAAGTATAATCTGAAATTGATTCAGACTCTTTCATATAGTGATTCATAATCACCTCTTAATTTTTGAAGGCGGACATTCTTAACACGATATACTCATTTGTAAGTATTCCCCGAAAATTACATGCTTGCATCGGAGTAGTTGCTCTAGAAATCTCTCAAAATTTATATCATCAATTGTTTGATGAATAATGGTGAGCGCCTTTTGATTTCATTCGAATAAACCAACTACTATAATTTTCCTTCTTCAAAAGAGGCACTTGGAATTGAATCATATTGTTGTTTCTCATTTGCAAAAACAATTATCTTCTTTTAATTTCAAGCTCTGATACCACTTTGTTGAAATGATATAAACACTCACAAAACAAAGAATTTAAACAAAGAATATTTCACTTGTATTGAATAACTTTTCTCTCAATCTACAAACTTGATTCACACTTTTTTCTCAAGCCCACTTTACTTTGATTTGATGCTTGATGCTAATTGATGTCTGATATCTAAAACACATACAAGGATCCTATTTATAGATTACCATAGAAAATTTTAGATATATAACTTACATTTTACACTTATTTCATGAATGTAAAACTCTCACACTTGAATACAACTTTCTTAATTCATATAAACTTATAACAACTTTATTAATTAAATTAAAAAAAAAAAACTCACGATAAATTTGACGATCAATAGTATCACTAAGGTACAAATAACATTCTCTCCCTTTGAAAACACAACAACAAATCTAACGTACATATTTGAATTTGTATGTACATCAATCCGTCAGTTCACTCACAATCTTCTAGGCCTCTTGCCAACTCGAATGTGAAAGGGGAAATATAATGGGACATTCCAAAATATAAATCAAGAAAAATTATGTTTGTTTCATAATCCTTTAAATTTTTTTTTTTTTTGATTTTTGAAATTTAAGTTTACACTTACTACTCAAACACATAATTATAATGATTTGATATCTACCTCTTATTTTTGTTCTTAAAAATCAAACTTCAAAACCTAAGAAAATAGCTTTCAAATATTTATTTTGATTTATGAAATTTGGTTAGGATTCACGTACTTATTTAACAAAAAGATGTAATATACATAAAGAACTTAAATAAAATATAAAATTAAATTTTAAAAATAAAAATTAAAAAATCAAATGATTATCAAACGACACCAATAACCGTCCCCTATTGAATTTTACACGTTGTCTGTGTCACAAAATATTATTTTATAAATAAAATATTAAAAAATAAGTATTTTTTGTGACAACTAATGACCGTTCGAAAAAAAGGCACATTTTA
>JBBMEG010066169.1:0-13855 GCA_037832605.1 Cyclanthera cordifolia
TTTGGTTTATAGTTTTTGGATTTAGGTTTTAGGTTTCCCTTTTAGTTTAGATTTTAGAATTAGGTTTTGGTTTTTAAATTTTAGAACTAGTCGAAACTGATTGCAAAGTGTTGGTGGATTTGTTGTGTGTTGATCGACCATCCAAGTCCCAGGTGGGGGTTCTCCTTCAGGCTAGCAAAGCGGCTATGACGTCTATAAATGGGTTGAGTCTTCGGCACATCCTTAGATCCGCAAATAGGGTCGCTCACGAATTAGCTTCTTTTGTTGTAAATGGGAAAACAAACAATGTGTGGTTTGTCGATCCCCATATGTGGCTTTGTTCTTTTATTTCTTTTGATCAAAAAATTGTACCAATTTGGATATTCCTTCCAATTAATGCATTTGGTGTTTCAAAAAAAAAAAATCAAATTCAAAAATAGATATTATTATTAAATCATTAAAAAAAAAAAAAAAAGGTTCTCTTAGTTTTTTTAGATTCGAAAAAATAAATTTATCAGTTAGAAAAAAAAATCGAATAGGAGATTTTTAATTTGGTAAGTAGTTATCGAACTTCCTAAATAGTATGCATAATTTGTTGAATAGATAATTATTGCTTTCATTCATTACAAATAATATTTGTAAATAAATTTTTTTTAAGGGTAGTTAAGGAAACTAAAAATACTCTCTCCTACCCAAAATATGAATGGGCCGTAAATTGAAAGTTAAAAAAAATTTAGACGTTTGATGAATTATTTCTTTATCAATGTAAAATTAAGCTCATTTAACAAAGATGCTACCTTCCTTTTTTTGAAAAATTAATCTTGTTTTATCATATTATTATTCAGTGATAAATTTGTATTTTAACTTACTTTTATTAAAAAATTTGAATTAATGTTAGACCTTTAATGTTCTTATTTTAGTTACTAATAATAGTTATTATTTATATTAATTATACATTTAATACACAAACTTCATTTAGTCTTAACGCATTAATTGGATTACTGACAATATTTGCACGGTTATTTGGATGTACACTTGGACAAGTATGTGAGACATACAAATTGATCTAGTTCCAAGTTAATAATCCAAAACGTCTATAATATATGGACTAAGGCAGGGTGCCAAAGTCTGGTATGGTTCGCATTGCTATGGTTGCAGACTTTCTAATCCTAGTTGTTCATATGGAGACATGTGAGTGGGGGTGCCTACGCAAAAATGAGTTTTTGCATAAGACTGAACCAGAAGTATTGTGATAAATCTAGTAAATCAGTTATAGACCGGTATTAATTACTTCACTAGGATGAATGTCTATCTATGTGATCTTAATTCTGGGTAGGTTGTGAACTTTTACTTTATGAAAGGGTTCATTGATGAGCATGAGTGAGACAGCCAAACAACGCTAGGTTAATAAGCCTCTCATGTTGAGGATGGGCATAGTGAGTGGCTGTGAATGCACGTCACAAAAAGAAATTTACGCCTTCCTTAATATTGACGAAGATGAAAAGTTTTTCTCTTAAAAAATGATTCTAGGTCTTGAACATAGGGAACCTGGGTGTCATTGACTCAAGAAAACATTTGTTTATAGTGGAACTATAAACGGGTTGTTCATTATAGAAATTAATGGCGCTTGAGAAGAAAGATGTAATCACAAAGGTAGAAAGGATTTCTTATCCCAACTATGGATTACAAACAATCTCGTGAAGGATTACATGACAGATGACCAATTATATCCATGGATGTAACTTTTCCTATAATGCAAAAGAGTTCAGCACATGCCTTTAGTGGGGGTGGTGAGAGATATAGAAGGAGAATTAAATTCAGGTGTCAAAGCCGAGGGAGAAGACTGATGATGAATATGAGAGTCACTAATAGGGGAAAAGGTGTGGATACAGTGGGAGAAGGGTGAGTAAATGTGGGAGGCAAGTTTGTTACTGCAGCGGGTGAGACTGTGATATCAACATCTTGTTTGTGAGCTGGAATGGGTAACCAAGATAGAATGTGTGATTCATGTATATTGGGGTGGATAGGCTGAGACATGAAACCAGATGAAAAAGGCATGTCTTGCTCATTGAAACACACGTGTCTAGAAACATAAACTTTTCCTGATGAATGTAGACAGCAATAGCCCCTATGATTGTCACTATATCCAAGAAAACATATTTAGATATATGAAAATCATACAATCGAAGGCACGGATAACAAACAGCACCAAAAACTCTGAGATGATGATAGTCAATCGATTTCTCAAACAACAAGGCGAGGGGTGCTTTCCCTTGCAAAACTGGTGTAGGCATATGATTAATTAAATAAGTGGACGTGTGGAAAGCATCCCACCAATAGTTCAATGGCATGTGGCATCCCACCAATAGTTCAATGGCATGTGAGCATGAGAAAGTATAGCAAGCCTGTCTCGATAATATGGCAGTGTTTTCTTTCAACATGGCCATTCTGAACTGAAGTGTGAAGAAATGTCAATTGTACTTGTACTTGTATATCAAATTTAGTCGCAAACGTTATTATTGGTTTGAATTAAGTGGGAAAATCCATGTATATCTCGAATAGTCATAAAAAAAAATGATATAGTATTTAAATCCATTAATACTTTCTAAAAGAGTTGGTCTTCACAAATCAATGTGAATAAGTTGTAACGGTTGAGATGCTCTAGAAGTATATAATTGAAATGGAAGACGATAAGATTTCCCATACTGACATGCCTCACAAAAACTTGATTTTTCACTATCTTTTAAGTAGATGTTACACAGATAAAAATTTTGACATAATTTTAGGTGCGGGATGGCCTAACCTCCTATGCCACAAATCTCTTATACAAGAAAAACAACTCAACAATTCAGTCTTTTTCTAACACCAAACCATAGCCACAAATACAAAACACTTATTGGTACCCTTCAAAACATTATTCTTTAGCATGGTTGATGAAAATTGAGAGGTCTTTCCTACAAGTGGTAGCTGGTACAAGCTATCCTTTAGTGTTCCTTTTAGAAGAACTGTTCATGTGCCATGTCCTTAATAATACAAAAGGAATCATGAAACTCAACAATCACATTATTATCCAAGGTTAGTTGAGAAGTGTTAATTAAATTTATTTTTTTTTAGGATTAAAAGCACATGAAGCATGTTGTTTATATAGACTCTTAGTTCGTGAGCTAATAACAATAGAACCTGTATAAAGGATTGGTAAGAGATTATCATTACCAACAAGAAAAAAAAAAAATCTAATTATCATTCCCTCATGTTGAGATAAATTTTCTTGTTGGTTTTTGTTTTATCCTGCTTGGTAATTGTTTGACTGACCATGTTTTTGATGAGTGTGGGTGACTATGTTGGCAGTGGGTTGAACGATAGAAGATGCAAACTTTAAGTTTTGGAGATATTCTTGTCTACTTTCAATGGTAAGTAAGAGATTTTGAACCTCTACTTCATCTCCTGACTATGTATGACTACAACGATTGACGTGTATTCTTCATCTAAGCCACTAATAACATAGGAGATTAACTTTTTGGTTTCAATGAAGGCATATACTAGATATAAATTGTCAGCATACTCCTTCTTTCTAGCAAGGTAGTCAGGCATCTTCATGTTACCTTTCCTAATTTATTGTAACATGCGCTTGAGAAAGACTTTATGAGATGAGGCTTGAATACCATAAGAAGTCTTCGAGAGAACTCCACAGCTCAAATGCAGATTCACAGTTTGTGACTTGAGAGGCAATTTCTTCAATCATAGAGTTGTAGAGCCATTCAATCAACAGTTGATCTGCTTGAACCCAAGTATCATATTCTGGATTGTGCATTATCAATCCATTGGGTTCATCTTCAGAGGGAGGAAGGATGATGTCCTTATCTGGACAATCATGTCTACCATCTAGGTGTTCATCCAATTAATAACTCCTCAAAATAGGGAGCACAATCTTATGCCATAACATGAAGTTATTTCTGTCCCATTTTATGGAAGTTATTTGACTGAGAATGTTAACAAATTAAGGATTTCCTAATCATATACCTCTAGATCTTAGAACAACAGATTCAACACTCCTAGGTGGATTTTCAGCATTAGATGTTCTTAGCAGAGAATTTTGAACATAAGTGACTTGAGTCTCCTAATCTTTTGCAGAGATGAGTGGAGATGAGGATCTATTTCAACGGTTCTAGAAAGATATCGTGACATAAAGACTGACCCATTACTAAATATCTACTTTCGTGTAGGGGGATTTGTCATGAAATTAAATTGCTGCTGAGGACTAAAAATCCTGCCAAAAGTGCTTATAGAATGGCTCCTCTCGAATTGGTCGAGCTCGAGAACAACTAGAAGAAATCTTAATTCAGCTCGCAGTGTGCCTTTCAGGGCCTTAGTCCTGTTCCTGAAGAAAAAAGAAGACAGCCTTCGCCTATGTATTGAGGATTGAGCTCTAAACAAGATAACCATCCACAAAAAATACTCATTACTAATCATAACTGACTTATTTGACCAACTCCATGGTGCGAACACTTTTCAAAACTAGACCTGCAATCGGGATACTATCAAGTTCGCATTGTAGAAGAGGACGAACCAAAGACTACATGTATGATCATTTATGGGGCATCAAGTTCCTGATGATACCCTTTGGTCTCTCCAATGCCTCAACTACCTTCTGCACCCTCATGAACAAGTGTTTCGCGAATACCTTGACAAGTTCTTGGTGGTCTACCTTGATGACATCTTAGTCTATAGCTCAACTATGGAGGAACATCAAATACATTTACAACTCGTCTTCGAGAAGCTAAAGAGCAATTAGTTATATGTGAAGAGAGAAAAATGTTCGTTTGCCCAGGAACGTATAAACTTTCTAGGATATGTGATTGAATGTGGAAAGATAGGCATGGCGGATGAAAAGGTCAAGGCCATAGGTGATTGGAAAATACCGATCGTTGTTACAAAGTTATGATCCTTCCTTGGATTAGCCAATTACTATAGTCGATTCATTGAAGGATTTTCAAGGCGGACTAGACCATTGACCGATCTCTTAAAGAAATGACTGAAATAGAGTTAGACTCTGAAATGTCAAGAGACTTTCGAAGACTTGAAGAAGGCCAGGATGGAAGAACCGGTACTCGAGATTGTTGATGTTACCAAATCCTTCGAGGTCGAAACTAATGCCTTTGATTTTGCTTTGGGTGGCATCCTTCTTCAAAATGTCACTCAATTGCATACAAATCAGGAAGTTGAATGATGCGAGATAGAATTGTTGGTTGTGGTCCACTACTTGAGAGCCAAGAGACAATATCTCATACGGGTCAAGTTCATTTTTAAGACTGACAATAGTTCCATTTTGCCACTTCTTCAACCAGCCCAAACTGTCATCGAAGCAGGCTCGATGAGAGGAATACTTAGGAGAATTTTATTTCCAGTTTGAACATAGACCTGGTCAGGTGAACCAATTAGTCGACGCCCTCAGTCAAAAAAGCAAACATGCAGCCTTGTGCATGCTAGCTCAACTACAATCAAGTAGGCCTAATGGAACCATACAAGAAAGGATACGTGAACTACTGCATAACGACTCGTAAACTCAAAACATCATTCAGTTAGCAAAACAAGGGAAGACTCATCAATTTTGGGTAGAAGGTGACCTTCTTAAAATCAAATGTAACAGGTTATATGTGCCTCATTCGGAAAAATTCAAAAATGTATGACGGGTTGGACTCCATTTGATGTGGTTGTAAGGTTGAGTATAGATTTTGTGTCCAAGCTGATAAATGAGAGGAGTTATGGGTCCCACAAAGCGTTTACCATACAAATATGACATTCGAAGGAGCGTCATTCTTGAATAGCATACGAATCTTGAAGTTTCAATGGCAGTTTCTTTCCAAACATCCAATATTCTGGTGTCATTGTATTCGTTCCCTCCCATTCGTATACAACCAAATATCTACATCCATATATATATATATATATATATATATATAATAAAAAAAGTAATTGTTAAAATTGGTGTTAAGAGTTTTGTGTTGAATGTAGAGATCATCGAAAGCCAAATCTTTTACCAGGAGGGTGTGTATAGAGCACCACCAGGATCTAGAATCCGTTTTTGAGCTCTTCCACATTCTTCTTTCTCGATTCCTTTGCCCAACAAACGCAGTTGAATATAGTTTAAGACTGTGCAAAGCATGCAACTTTCACCTTCAATGTGCAATCCACATCCACCATCTACATTCTATATTTATAATTTAATATTATATATGATCAACAACTATCACCACTCCAACCTTGCTTTCCTATGTGTTACTTTCCTATCAATATAGCCTATTAATAATTTGAGTAAATTATAAATTTAGTTTATATGATTTGAAGAAAGTGAATGCTTTAATCTCTAAGTTTTGGAGAAATTTAAAATTTAAGTTCTTGTTGTTTTGAAAAATATAAAATTTAGTCTCTATGGTTGGCAATTATATAATTTAGCTTCTATGATTTTATCAAATCTAAAAAATAGTTCATGTTCGTACATCATAGGAGAATTAAGTACGTAAATATAATTTTTGATAAATAAAATGATGCATGTTTTGTTTAATCAATTCCTTGCTCACAATCTAATCATTAAAGAATTAAATAACTTCTTTATATTTTATTCATTAATAGTTAAGAACGCATAGACTTTTTTTAAATTTTATCAAATGAACTAAATTCTAATTTTTAAAACGGTAGGGACGAAATTATAGATTTCTCCAGATCATAAGAATTAAAGTCTAAATTTTTAAATCACAAAGATTAAAGTCTAATTTTTTACAAATCTTAGGGAATAAATCTAATGTTCGACTTAGAAACATTTCATTATCACTGGATTATAAGTTAAATTTGGGATCACCATTAAACATCACTCTAAGAATGGTCCTAGTGTATAAAGCTCATTTGTAAGAATTTGTGTTTATAAGGTAATAAATTTTCATCTTAACCAAGAATATAATCCTATGTGGTAGTAAAATGTTGAGCAATTTGATATTCTCAAGGGAGATGATAGTAAATGAAGAGAAAAAACGACAATGAAAAAGAAGATAGGCATGTAAAGGTTAAAGAAAGAAGGATGGATAAAGAGAGAAACTTGGAAAAATAAATAAATAAATAAAATGATAGAGAGAAGAAGATGGATGAGAGAAGAATTTATATGAAAAAAAAAAAAAAAAATTATATATATATATATATATATATATATATATAAAATTTTTAAACTTTAATATATATGACTATTTTTAAACTTTAATTAGATGACCAAAGGGAACACACATTAAAATAAAAAAATATGGACTAAAATTTGACATTTGGATGGAGATCAAACTAGAACAAAACTGGCAAAAAGGGGAAATAATTGAAATTCGTCTGATCATCCTCAAAATACATTGCAGAAAGGGGGGCATCGTCAAAACTGGTATGTGAGTGTTTGGATTCGGAGAAGAAAAAGAATTGAACTCCTTGTTTGCTTTTAATACATCTCATCCTCTCCTCAACTTCTCTAACGTCCCATCAAATTTAATATCAAATTTCATCTAAAATAAATATCTATTTTCTTGCCTACAAATCTAAAAAAAAAAAAACTCAACCTCCCCTCTCTAAATCAGCAATCTCCAAACAAATACTTCATATCTCCAAATCACTTCATTTCTCCGAATCGCTTCATTTTCTGTTCTTCCTCTACTTCCTCTCCTCTCATCTCATCAACCCAAAAATTCAAACAGAGAGGTTTTGTTAAGGAAAATTAAAGTTGAGAAAGGATTAAAATAACACAAATTAGATAATTTATCAACTAAACTGATATTTTAACCTATAAAATAAATGATAAGATTAAGAATAATCAAAAAGAAAATTTATGTACTTAGTTCAGCAAGTCAGTCATAAAGTTCAAATTTAAATTGGAAAAGAAAAATGAAAGAGAGTACAAATTTTATATTTTTACTAAAAAAACTGCTCGAGGCTTGAACTTGTTTTACTCATTCTAGAAAAAAATCTGATAGGCGAATATCCAAAAGCAGGCCACAATTTAATTGAGCAAAGACCCAATGATCTCAAGTCAAAAACTAACCTCAGGCTAGCTGAATCCAAGGGCATTTTGGTAAAACTTCAAGGCCTTTTCCTTCACTAGCACTGAGATTGAAGAAAATATGGAAATACACAAATATCTCTCTGCTTAAGACCTAGCTATAATTTGAGACACAGGCTCAATCATATACAAAATGAGAACAACAGAAACTATCATTAGTAAGTAGTACAAGAAATAAAAGTTGAGTCTTGTGTACTGACTTTGCAAGAAGGTAAATCAGGGTGAGTGAAAACAAAAGTTGCTCATCTGAATAGTAAAGATAGGATAGGACAGATCCAAGAACCACTCGCTTACCCAAAACATCTAAAGAACACACGGTAGAGTCTCGGGTCTTCGAGATATCAGGGTCAGAACTAAACCAGCTGATGAAAGAGCTGCTCTATCGTCAAGGTTGTCGCTTGAAACGTGGAGCAATTGCAAGAAGTATTTTCTTTCTAGGTCCCTGAGATTAAGCAAGCTTCAGGGGGTGATTAAATTTTGCAGCAATAAGGAAATAAATAGCATTCATAGATCTCAAGTCAAGTCCAATAATAATAATAATTCTGAAGAATATGGAACTGTTAGTGACAGTCCATTCGTAGCTGGTGAGTTTACTTCGAAAGGAAAAAAGAAGCTGCACTTCATCTCTAGGAAATGTTGATAGAAAATGTTCTTCAAAGTTGGTCGCTCGACCACCAAATCTATCAAGTTTTGCCTAAGCAGAATGTTAACATAGCTTTCAAATGGTTAGCACTACACTCAGCGATTCGTAGTTATACAAGTTCGAAACGGCACATTTGAGGCCAAAGCGAGCATAGCTCAACACGTACTAACATCCACTTCGAATCCCCTATTTTCCCTATGTACTAAAAAAAAAAAAAAGGCACAATTGAGAGGCAAAACTGCATTGCTAGATAGAATATAAGTAGTTTTTAATGAATACTATAAAATACCATGAATACTATAAAATACCATTGTAACACATTCTCTTGAAAAAAAGTACTATAATCGTATTTTACTTACATTTAAATCGTATTATCGAGACTTGAACTAGCCGTCATAAAAATTGAGCTAACTAAAATCTAAATGAGCAGACAATTCAACCAAAAAAAAAACTATCTAAGAAATCAACTAGCCTGGCAAACTGCTGATCCACCACATACCTTTAACTGAAATCCACACGTGCCAATAATGTTGGCAAACTTAATTGAGATTTCAACAGGAGCACACAACAGATCTTCTTTAGGCAATGGAGAGGAAATAGCTAGCTTAGCTAAATCTAAATCACATGGAGCAATAAACTCTACATGAGTATGGAAGATAGCATCATCAAAATGAACAGCTAACTAGTCCATACTACTAATACTAATATCAACTTCCATATATAAATCAAGATGAGCGGGAATATCAGAAGCCTTGAAGGGAGGTGAAGTAGCAAGCGACTCATGATGGATAACAATTGCATGAATCATAGACCTTCGAGAGCTTTTTGAAGGAAAAATAGGATTAAAATCAAAGGAGCGAGAAGAGGTGAAATGGAACTGGGAGGATGAGGGAAGGGCATTAGAAGGGAGAAATAATGAGTTTCGATGCAATGAGGATTCATGACAAGGTTTCTTTCAATGGTTGAGGTACACTTGCTTCTTCTAATGGAGACCGGAGAGGTAAGAGTTCAATACAAGAAGAATAAAGCAGGTAGTTTAAAAAGCGGGTGGAAAGGGGGTAATGGGACAGAAAGGAGAATATGAGGAGTAGCTAGAGGAGGGGAGGATGATAGAGGTGCAAGGGGATCAAGTTAACGAGGGGATCGGGAACAAAAGAGGAAGGCAGGGAAAAGGGAAAGGAGAGGATAAATCTATAAAGGAGGAAGAGAGTCATCCACAGGATGAGAAGAAAGTAGGAATGGGTTTCTATAAATGGAAAGAATCTGCTTTGGAGGCTCACAAAACAAAGTACTAAAACCTTTCAAATTTGGGTCAGTGTTGTTAAGGTACCACAACGAGTAATGTATTAAATAATGCAAAATACAGCCAAGCCAAGTACATTAGCCACGTTCGAGAGGTTAACGTTCTCCTAGAATTCCATATCAAGGAATTCATTAAATAATCAAAAGCCTAACTAAAACAGCACAAAATACACTTAATATAAGTTCACAAAAACAGCTAAACCGGACTCCAACGGCAAGTTGTCTTCTCGCGCCCTTCTGCTGAAGACATGTCGGATTAGAGGCCTGACATATCCACCCACATTTTTTTTTTTTGAAACCGGAAAATCGAAGCTTCACTCCACTATAACCGGGGTAACCACGCCCGTCCCTAGGCCAGGCACCGGGAGACATCGAAGGAATGGAGACACAGGAGGTGTCTACAAATTAATGTCACAGATAGGTCTCGAATCTGAGACATATCCTCCCACATTGAAATCCGCCTTGTCCTCAAGGTAGAAATTCCGGACTGTTGTTTAATTATTGTTGTTCGTTCCCATGTTTCCTCATGGGGGGAAGACCTTTCCAGGCAATTAAAACTTTAGCCTCGTTGTTTGCTTCATTCCATTCATAGGTGTAGACTTACTAGGGTTTGCGCAATCCATTCGTAGTCCTCCGAGAGCATTGACCTTGTTGGGCACAATTTGTCCTCAGATCCGTTTACCTTTTTCAGTTGTGAGATGTAAAGAACCGAATGTATAGTGGATTCAGCGAGATCTCCAATTTATAGGCACATGCGTGCGAGAATTTGATAAAGGCCAAAGAATTTAGGTGCTAACTTCTTGTTACACCGTTATGCCACAGATGCTTGTCGATATAGGCGCAATTTCAAGAAAACAAAGTCACCCTCATCAAATTCAAGGTCCCTGCACTGTTCATCAGCACTTTTCTTCATTCGATTCGGTGCCTTTGCCAATTGCTCCTTGATTTTGTCCAACATGTCATCACGTTCCCTGAGTTGCTCATCAAGAATAGCATTCGAAGTTTGTTGATCACCATAAAACATAACTGAGGGTGGGGTCCTTCATAAACGACTTAGAACATAGTGGTGTTCAAGGAGGCATGGTACGTTGCATTGTACCAGAATTGTACCTACAACAACCATGCAGCCCACTTCTTTGCGTTTTCGCAACAGAAACATCGTAGATAGGTCTCCTCACATTTATTGATAATTTCGGTCTGTCCATCAGATTGTGGTGGTATGTCGTGCTCTGATGTAACTTGGTGCCTCAAAGGCCAAATAGTTCGAACCAGAAATGACTAAAAAAGATAAGATCTCGATCGGAAACGATGGAGTGGGAAAAACCATGTAATTGCACCACTTCATAGATAAACACCTCGGGAACTATCTTAGTGGTGAATAGCTGACTTAAAGCGATGAAATGAGCATATTTGCTCAAGCGATCGACGACCACCACTATGGTCTCAGTTCCTTGAGACTGTGGTAATCCCTCGATGAAATCCATCGATATGTCCTCCCAAACATGGTCGGGTAGTGGAAGAGGTTGTAAAAGCCCTGCTAGTGATTGTGTTGATGCTTTATTACGTTGGCGGATGATACATTCTTTGCAATACTGTCAGATGTCGTTTTTCATGCCCGGCCAATACAACTCTGTAGTCGGGCATTTGTATGTGCGAAGAAAACCAGAGTGGCCTCCCAGGACAGAATCATGATAGGCGTTACACGACAGGTTTCAAGTGGGATGAGCTGGCAAAAACAAATCTTCACTTGTATAACAATTTGCACTGATTTAGTTCAAAATGAGGTCGTTCTATGGGAACTTAGGTATGATCAATGATAATTTGTTGTAAGATCGGGCCAGTGCAGACTTCTATCTAAATAGAGTAGAGGTCGAGGAGGTGGGGAATTGATAAAGCAGCCAAGCACGAAGCGGGTTGGACCCGTGAAAGGCCATCAATAGCCTTCTGGTACTCAAGAAATTTATACAGCCACTTCTAGTACTCGAGTTGTACCTCCCTCTGCTCAATGAGATGCTTCAGGGCTTGTTGGTCTGTCCAAATCTTGAAGCGATTTCCCAACTGGTAGGGACGTTAAGGCTGGATTGCTAACACGATGGCCATCAATTCCCTCTCGTTTTTTTTTGAGAAAGCAACAAAATTTCATTAAAAAAATGAAAGAGCTGAAACTCATGATTACAATGATATCGACCCCTAAGGATAGAGAGGAAACTAAAAAAGAAGAAGAAGAAGAAGAAATTGTTAACAAAACAAAGGATTAAGATTAAAAGGTACATCATAAATTTAAGAAGTAAAATCGAGTATGCAGTCCCAGTTGTTAATGATGTCTTGAGCTGAAAAAGGCTTTAAGGCACTAGCAAGGGAGCTCCAGTAGCAAGAAGATAGGAGAGCATTATCCGCGCATGCCTTCCAAGGAAGATGGGATCCTTCAAAAATTCGACGATTACGTTCCCACCAGAGATCATACAACAAAAATTTTATGGCGTTAGCCCATAAAATTCTAGCTTTCTTAGGCATACAAGGACCCTTAGTGATACAAATGACATTTGATTTGCAGTCATTGGAGAAAACCCAGCTAACTTTAAAGAGCCCGAGAATCTTTGACCAGCAAAGAGCTGCATATGGGCAAAGGAATAGTAGGTGTAGTGCAGTTTCTTGCTGAGGAGTTCCCAATCAACGCAATCAAAGGCTTTTTCTAAGTCGAGTTTGAGTATCCATCCAGCTTTCTTTTTTCGTCTATAATATTCCACAGCTTCATTGGCAATAAGGATGGGGTCAAGTATTTGGCGATTATAGATGAAAGCACTCTGGTACTTTGATACAAGAGAGGGCATTACCAATTTGAGGCGTTCAGCCAGGACTTTAGCAACTATCTTATAAATAGAAGTTGTAAGACTAATCGACCTAAAGTCCCTAACTAAAAGTGCTTCTTCTTTTTTCCGAATCAGACAGATAAAATTTTCTTTGATACCTGAGTTGAGGTGTCCATTGTCAAAGAATTCTGCAAACAGTCTTGTAAAATCATCCTTCAGAGTCGCCCAAGAGGAGATAAAAAATTCCATCGTGAAACCATCCGAACCCGGAGCTTTGTTTTTACCAAGAGATGATATAGCCGAGAAGATTTCATCACTCAAAAACGGCTTGACAAGATTACTGTTTTGTTCCTCGGAAACTGAAACCCAGCTGAGATTACTGGGGAGCTGTCTGGAGCCAGGAATTTTCGAGTATAAGGATTGGAAAAAACTGATGATTTCCTGGGTTATTGCTGATGAGTCACAGTTAAAGGGCCAGAGCTGCTATGAATAATTGATATAAGACTTCTTCTTCGTTTAGCAGCTAGGAATCTATGGAAAAAACTCGTGTTTTCATCTCCTACTTTTAGCCAATTGAGCTTGCTCTTTTGTATTAAGTTTCTTTCTTCGGATATGAACAGATTGAGCAGTTCACCTCTTGCTTCTGACCATCTCAATTCCTCATGTGAAGTCAATGATCCTGATTCAATTTTGCACTCAAACATTTCAATTTCCTTTGTCAATGAGAGTTCAGCGATTTTTTGTTGAGTCAGCAATCTTTAAACCATTTTTTCAAAGATATTTTCAGATTCCTTAGTTTGGAGAGAATTACAAAACCAGCCCAACCATATGCATTATTTTTACTTAAGGAATGCGAAGTTAGATCTTTACAAGTGGAGTTTATCAGCCAACTATTGTAGAATCTAAAGGGTGAGGGCCCCCATTTGAATGACCCTGCTTCCAGAACTAGAGGAGAATGGTTAGAGATGGTTCTAACGTGCCTTGACACCCGCGAGTTTACAAGTAGTGATTCCCAGTCTTTAGAGATCAAGAAGCGAT
>JBBMEG010066213.1:0-13849 GCA_037832605.1 Cyclanthera cordifolia
TAAGGATTCTAAACCTTAAGGCAATATATGTTATCATTATTTTATTACACTTTACTAATTCATTGTTTGGTGGATTTCAAATGGAAAAGATAAGGTTAGGATGATTAGTTATATTATTTTTATTGTTGCTATTATTATTGTTATTGGTGTTCTTTTTCCAAAGTATTTTTTTAATATAAGTATTTGAGTTTTCTTTAAAATAATGTATCTTTTAAAATAAATTATAAAATTAAATAAATATTACTTGACGTTTTTTCTTATAAACGTCAATTATTTAAAAATATACTGGCATCTTTTCACATTAGTTGACTCGTTTAATGTTTAAGTTATATTACTTGACGTTCGTTTGTTTTATAAACGTCAACTAATTATCGCGCCTTTTCACATTAGTTGACGTTTTTTATGTTTAAGATATATTACTTGACGTTCTGGTTTTATAAACGTCAACTATTTAAAAATCTACTTGCATCTTTTCACATTAGTTGACGCTTTTCATGTATAAGATGAATTACTTGACGCTCGGCTCTTAAAAACGTCAACTAATTATCGCGCCTTTTCAAATTAGTTGGCGCTTTTTATGTTTAAGATACATTACTTGACGTTCTGGTCTTATAAACACCAACTATTTAAAAATCCACTAGCGCTTTTTCACATTAGTTGGCGCTTTTAATGTTTAAGATATATTACTTGAAGTTCGGTACTTAAAAACGTCAACTATTTCAAAATGCTAAGCGTCAACTATACTAATTTTTGTAGAAGGGGATGCTCTTTTGAGAGAAAAAGAGATGAGCTTAGATGGGTTCGGTGGAGAGCAAGAAGGGAGTTGTCCCATAAACTCTTTTAGGGTTTGAAGACGTCACACATTTTGGTTATTAGGTGATGCTTCAATGGGAAGAAGGAGACGGTATAGGGGGTTTTTCAGGTGGAAACTTCTCTGAGAGATGAAGATGCTCTAGTGTAGAGATGAAGCAAGGGTTCAAAGAGAGGAAGAGCCTTTTAAAACAAAGGAAAGATGGGTATTAAGGAAAGAGCCTAGAAAGAGGATAAAGGGAGGAGAGGGGAACCAATGGCGATGAGGAAGAAGGGTCTTTCCAGCAACCTTCTAGGGATTTTTTCAGCTGGTCTGAGGTTGTTGATGAGTGAACAATACAGATTTTTTGAAAGCCCTAAATACTGGTGACACTTGTTAATAGATAAGACTAACTTCTTTAGAGTAATAGGCTCGAGGTGCTGATACATGCGAAGCATGCCTTCCCAAGTAAGTGGCTAGGGCCATTAAGTTTGAGGAGGGTGTTGGATGGGATTAGAAGTCAAACCTCAAGTCAAGCTAAATCTCTTTAATTGTGGATGTAGTCATCTATTTCTTATGATTTTGTTCAAGTCAGGGTTTCTTTGACTTGCATTGCTATTTTTAGAGGTTTTATTGCGACTTGATAAGGTTCGTAATTCTCCTTCTTCTATTCCTTTTCCTTTTTTTTTTTCTACAAGGCTTCATGGTGGTTTAAGGCTTTGGTGCCATGGTGTGTTAATTGTTTAGCTAAGTGTAGGTTGTTGGTAAATCTGCTTAGAGGTTTGCTTGATAGGTTCTTATTGTTGCAAGTAAGAATTGAGTTAGTTTATAAAAGTTTTATCTCATCTAAGATTCATTCTATTTCGTTAAAGGAGAAGGGCACACCTTTTAGCTATCTCTTCCCTGATCTTACTTTAGTGGGGTTCTTTTGTTAGGGATTGTGCCGTTAAGACTAGTAGTTTGTATTTAAAGAACAAGAATTTAATGTTAGACATTTAATTTAATATTTCAGTTATTAATCAAGGTTATTATATTTATTTATTGCACAATTAATATATAAACGTCATTCAGCTATATCACATTAATGTGATTAATGGTGATACGTTCATGATTTTGATGTACATTTGAACAAGTATATGGGTCATACAAGTGGATCTATTTCGAAGTGAATAACGTAAAACATCTATAGTATATGGACTAAGGCAGGGCGCTAAGTCCTAGTGATCTTGATTGTACAATCCGTTTTGCAATAGTTGCAAACGACCTGATCCTAGTTGTTTACATAGAAACATGTGAGCAGGGGTTCCTATTCAAAAGAAGTGTTTACTTAGAACAGGACTTAAAGTAGTATGGTCAGTCTAATAATGTTTTTATAGACTAAGATTAATTACCTTACTAAGGATGATCATATGTCGATTTTATCTTAATCTGAGTGGGTTGTGAACTCTTGCTTCATAAAAGCGTCCATTGATGTGCATGGGTGACACCAGCCAAATAGAACTAGGTCAATAAGCCTGTTATATTAGGGATTGTCATAGTGAGTGACTGCGAACGCAACTTCAGAGGAAGGAATTCACGTCTTCACAAATATTGAGAAGGATGTAAAGTTGTTCCTTTTAGAACTAATTTCAGGGCTTGAATAAAGGGTATTCGCCTCTAATTGGCCCTAGATGACATTGTTTTATAGTGGAACTATAAACAACTTGTTCACTAGAGGAATCAATGACAATTAAGGTGAACGATGTAATCACAGGGGTTGAATACATTTCTTGTCCCAACAGTGAATTACTAACAAGCACGTGAAGGATCATATCGCAAATGACCGATTATATCCGTGGAAGTAACTTGACATATACTATAAAAGAGTTCAATAGGGGCCTTTAGTGGAATAAACATGTTGTTGACGAAGAGGGATTGGATCCCAGGTCATTGTAGCTTTCAACGTATCGGTCCACCAGTCTTTGGGCCAGCTCATACTTGCTGGCAAAGTATTTTTATTTGAAAGTGAGTTTGAAGAGTTCAAACATATAAATTAATTATGTGTGACATAATTAATAAGAACTTAAAGTTTAATTTATTAAGCTTGGTAACTAATTTATGAGATATATTAATTTAATATTTATTGGATAAGCATTAATGATTAATTATTAATTTATTAGATAAATTAACTATAAATAGTTATTAAATAATTATTTATTAGGAGATAATTAATTAATATGTTGGACATATTGATTTTCTTAATAACTATTCTAGAATCTCGATATTTAGAAATGCCTTTAGACAGTGAAAACAATTATCTTTGTACTTCAGTCAAACTCGCCGCATAACTAATATCTTGTTAAACTCACGCCATCACACATCATGACTTTGGTACACACTAATAGTTTCCTACAACATTCTCATACAGTTCCCGATTTAAGATCACATATTATTTTCTTCCTATTTCATCTAATCCACTACCATTCTATTATCAAATCTACCTCGATTTGAATCAATTCTCTCTCTACCACCACACTACCATTTGATGTAATTGTAACCACAACTTCAACTTCACACCTCATCATTCTAAGATTTGCCTAACCCTTAGCTCAACTGTCCCATCAAGCAAATCACATATTAATTCATAAATACATATCAATCCAACTTAACCTTTTAACTTATTTTACTCACCCACTATACATTGTGAAATGCTAATCGCCATTCTCCAAGCTCAACACTTCTATACTGTCTCTCACTAGTTCCTGAGTACCCTTAAGAATCCAATACCTCCATTTTAACCTTCAATTGACTGTGCAACTCTCAACTTAACTCTAGAGATGTGCATATACCAATTCTATTTGTCCTCTTATATCATGTAAGTAAAAAAAATAAAGATACCCATCAACCCCTGACATACTAATTGCTTTTAGTCATGTCAGTTCCACAAATAACACCTCCTAATACTCAAACAACACCACTTTGACCCTTCTCTAAAACTCGTGACTTAAATATGTTTTCCCTTCATCATCCTATATCATTCTCATTGAAACCACCCTTCCAACAAAATACATTTATAGAGATAACTTTCTTCCTCCCAAATAATCGAGTAAACGTTGTTCTCCTCCCACTTACTCTTTCCTATAACTTTCCTACATCTATACAATCCTAGCACCCTCATACAACCATCTGGCTATTCACTCTTTGTATACTTCCAAAGTAACACCTTAAAAGTTTTTTTTAAACGCCACCCTATCGCCTTTAGGGTGAAACCTTTCTAGAGTCATACCAAAAAAGCAAAACATTCACATCTCTAAGTTATAGTTTCCTCCCACACTCACACACTAGGAAAGCTATTAAGCCTCCAAAACTCTTGTTTTAGTCGAACCCCTGTAAAGTACACATTTGACTACTACATGCTCAGAACATAAATGCTTCTACCCCATAAGTCATCCACTCTCACATTGTACCCATTCTACCCACACCGTTGTAAGAGATAATCAAACATCCCTCTTGCCTCCTTCTAGCCTATGGACAAATGTATAATGCCTACAACTACGGAGTTGTTTTAGTAATCTCAATGGACCTCTCGTAATGCGTAAATAGAAAAACTATAATCTCTTTGACCCATGATGATGAGACATCTCACCCTTAGAGATGTCGGCCTCGCGGGAACCCGCCCAAAACAAGGCAATGAATCCCCGTTTAGGTGGAGAATAAGGGAGTGAGCGGGAAAATAAAATTTTCCGCTAGGTGAATGGAAACGGGGAATATACTCCTCATCAATATTTCTTCGTTCCTCTCCCCGTTTTCATTTTACTTTTAAATTGTATTTATTTTTCTTATTTTTTTACTAATTTAATCTTTAGTACAATTTAGTTTTTGTATTTTTTTTAATTTAATAATTAAATATCTATTTGAAAATTAAAATATATATTCCATAAAAATTTAAATCATTGAAAGTATTATTAAAAGAGTACTCATACAAATTAAGATTTAAAAATGAGAAAATAAATTAAATGAGGAAAAATTCTCCGCAGGGAACCTGATACTCGCCAATTCCCCGCGGGAAATCCTCGCCCTAATCCTCGCAAAAATAAATAATGAATTTCACCGGAACAGGGATTGATTTTGGTGCTGGAGATAGAGACGGGGAAGCCATTCCCCGGCCTAGTCCAGCCTTGTAGACATCTCTACTCACCCTTTAAAGCTTTGCGACACGTTTTACATCCAATTTGAGTAAAGTCTACAAAATCTATAACCTACTCTTGTACGAACTGTAACACCCCAAATCCCTAGGTAAGATACAATAAATTACAGCTAAAAGATAACAACCAGAGATCATATAGGTTTGTGTCTTGGTTCAGCTACCACAATGCATAGTCCATCAATCACAACCAAGTCTCGTCGCAAAACCTCATAGAAATCTGCTAGAGTAAACAACATCGTCAAAGTGAGTATATTCAAACAAAGTAAGTAGTTTTTCTATGCAGTAACTACTATTCATAAGTAGAAGCTATAAGATCACACTAGTAACTTCTGAACAAGGATCAGACATGTCCATTGTACTCAAAATCTCACGACTGTTAACTAGTTACAACACACCACCTTATTTTTCATGCACATTTATACTTCAATCTAGATACAACTCTTTACTCACTAAGCTCCCTAACTAGAGCGTGTAACACTTCTCCACATGTAGCTTCTAAATACACTACTCATGCCCCAACTCACAACTGGCTAGCATCAAAACTTTCGACTAGAAGGGGTGACCCCGCTTACTACACGCCACTCTAAGGAATTCCACCATAAACCCTTAGCACCTAGGGTACACCGTTATAACGTCACTTACACTCACCACTCTCTCGACCCTGATTGTCACCCTACATTCATGGTTACAAAAACCTATTTACAAAGAGGTACTCAATCATAGATGTACGTCGTAACACATCTTTTAACTACTTGTACCATCAATCTCACACTGGCCGTCATACTAGTCGCACTAGCACACCTCCTAGTTGTTCAATAACCAATCTCAACCCTGAGAACCAAGTTTGACTCTTCCCTCTTCCAGCTACCATTGAGGAATATGAAGCTTGCATACGACATAGCCGCTCTAGAGTCATACACCCTAACCCCACTGAGTACAAATCATTTAACATTGATCATCCATCTACTCACACAACTTATCACAATTCATCATTCAACATTACTATTCACATTCGTATCCATTTATGCTTTGAATCATAATATACCATTCAAACATGGTTTAACTAACACCTCGAATAATTGTGTATCGCGCAAGTGTGTTTTAATATCCTTAACTTACAAGTACAACTACATGCTTAACAGGTAAAACACAACTAACAACCCACCTCACACTCTCAAATGAGGGAAATTTCATTAGCAACTCACCTGATATTCTCAAATGAGGGAGACACCGTTAACAACTCATCTCACACTCTCAAATGAGTAAAACACCCTTAATAACTCACTCTGCACTCTCAAATGAGTAAAACACTCTTAACAACTCACCATGCACCTTCAAAAAAGTGAAACACTCTTAAAAACTCACCATGCACTCTCAAATGAATGAAACATCTTTAACAAGTCACACTGCACTCATAAAGAAATGAATAATCATCATCAACTCACCTTGCACTCCCAATGAAGTGAAACATCTCTAGAAAGTCACATGACACTCTCAACAGAATGAAAACAACAATAACTTATCATGCACCCTCAAGTAAGTTGAACATCTTTATTAACTCATCATGCACTTCCAAATGAGTGAAATATAACCAGCACCTCACATCACTCTCTCAATGAAGTGAGACACCACTAGCAATACACTATACTCTTACAAGAGTGGAACATCACTAACAACCCATAGGTCCCTCAAAGAGACGATAAACTACATTTTACAACTCATACCTCACTCTATAAGAGCTCAACACAACTAGAAACTCACACTAGTTTCTTGAACATTCATACGATAAATTAGAGTATACACGAGACATAGAAACATAGCTATTTACCTCAAAGCCGAGGTAAGATGTATGCATCACCCAACACTTCGAGCTTTAAGCTTCTAGAACCTATAGATGATAATCCACTCAAAAATAGAATCGTCGGCACAAATCAAAACCAATGAAGAGCTAGACGACGTGTTTCCTTTAGAAACAAAAACCACACCGCTTAAGCATGAGTCAGCGACCACACGTCGCACCCAACAACATCGTTTTGGTCAACGTTTAACTTTGACCTTTTTTTTTTCTTTAATTAGGGTATTACAACAAACCTCAAAGAAAAAACTCTTTCTTGTTTGGTTTCTTTGTTTTAGCATGCATAGCAAAATTCTCTCAATTGTAATATAAAGTTTAGTTCAATTTTGATAGTTTGATTTATATATATATATATAAATAAGAACCATGAGGAGAGATAAAAAACGGAGAGAAGGTTTTAGTCTAGTTTTTGGTGAGTCAAGTTAATTCTAATTAGATGGATTAAAAATAATGAGAGATAAAAGTGCATGAAATATTTTTAGGGTCAAATGACAACAAAATTTAAAAAAAAAAAAAAAAAAAAAAAAAAAAAAAAAACTTAATGATTGTCAATTTTAATAACTTTGGCTTGTTTTCATATCTTATCGTTATACGTTGGTGGTTTGATTGTATTAGGGAAATGTTGGTTTGATCTTAATCAAGGGTGGTTTGAAGGAATTAAGAGAATAGGTGGCCAAATACAATGTTTGTTGGGATTCTTTTTAGTATTTACATTGATTACTTAACTTAGTGTTGGATATCAAGAACATTGTAAAGGAAACGAACTTTTATGCTTCATCTTGTTTAAACATAATGTTTATGTTTTTTAATACTTTAATTTGAATTTACCTAAATTTTGTTGCCATCACTTAATGTCATTATAAATTGTTGTATTGTTGTAACATTGGTATTGCACATATAGGTGTTGTGAATACATTTTATTTCGATGATAATATGTTATGTTTTTTTGTCCGATGCATAACATTAGATTGATATAATGTAGCACAAGTAATAATTGTAATTGATTTAGATAAGGCATTTCTTGTCACACGGTTGTATTTGGGTGGTGGGTAACATAATATGTTCATGATCTTATGCAAATCCACATTTTTATCTCAATTGTACTTGCTTTTGAAGTTGCCACTGACTACTCATTTTCACTAGCTAAGAAAGTTAAGGAGTACTTATCTTTAAACTCTACAATTGCCCATTTTTCACAAAAATCTTGACATTCTTTTTGTATCTATTACATTATACCAAGAATATTAATTAGTTTGCTTTGGATCATGATCATGTTGTTAACTAAAATACCTAATTGATTTGTGATGCTAGTTTATATTGGTGACAAGAATGAAATGCAATCAACATAAGCATGCATGGTTTATTAATTGTTTCATGTATCTAATTTTTTTTTTATTATTAAATAAGAAATAGTACGATGACTGCTAAAAATCGTCATTTAATGTAATATTTATTGTCAAGTAGCCTTCCATGCCAGACACTATCTATGATGTCATTTTTACTGTCGAGTTGCTTGTGCTTGTTCGTCATTAAAGACTTTTTATGTCACCTTCTTCGTTATCGAGGTCATGTACAATATGAAAGTCCTTGTCAGGTTTTTCCTGACAATAAAAGTCGAAATTCTAATGGTCGAAATTCATGAAGTTTCCTCTAAAGAATCCTGGTTCAAGAATTTTAGCCTCTGACCAACTTCTATTCCTTTTGAAAAAAATCTTTCCCCACATATTTATAAAAAGCTTCGATTGAGCTCTATTGTCTCTGCTCACCACGAAGAGCCTATTGGTCGTCCTTCACACCCTTCAAAGAGGGCAGGGCCAAAAAACGAATATGTGATGTCCATGTATGCTCACTCGCCAATCTTCCACGAGACCCCTACATAGCCCCTTGAAGAGAGAGAGAGGCGCATGCTAAGTAAATACTTCAACTTTACAAAGTTGTACTCATTTAATTTTTTGAAAGTCTATCCATCCTAATAAAAAGTTCATGAAAGCATATTTAAAAAAAAGATAATAATAAATATAAAGTAAATACATACCTCTATATATGTAGTTGAAAAAGATTGGAAGGTGTAGAAAGAAAAAACTAGGAAGAAAGTGAGTGGGTGAGTTAGAGAGTGGAGCCCTCGTTAGATTGGTGGTTGAAGCGCATGCTAAGGAACAAACCCAATATTGTGCTCTTTGTCAATTCCCATTGTTCACAACACAAATTTCACAAAATAAAAAATAAAAAATACTTCAATAATCAAAATTTATGTATAGAATTTTGATAACTTTTTCTACCTACTAATTATGTAAAATAATCAAAATGTCTTTATTTCAATCTGTTCAGTTGATAGTTTTCAATCAGTAAATCAACTGATAGTTTGCGATTAGTTTGTTGAAAAGAGGGATAAAATTGAATATCTTGCAAAAATATAATTCAAAATAAATGAATGAAAAGTTGATGTCTAGCTATGTTTGTTTTTTGTAGAAGATGAACGATTAACCACTATTCAAAAACTACTCGTTTGTATTTAGTAGTAAACAATATCATTCTTAATAACTCATTTCAAACCCTCTCTAAAACCACTTCATCTAATTTCATATCACTCAACTACTATCAATACTAATTTCAAAACAAGTATCAAATGATCATTAAGTCGTTCACTCCTATCCAATCTTTTCATTCCACTCTTTTCTATCAACAAAAAAAATAAACACATAGTATGGAAATTTTTCTAAGATAAAATAGTTGAATGGAGTTAAAATTGTGTCAAACTAAGGGCACGTTGGGCTACGCCGGGAAGAAAAATATAATGTTGGTATGTGTTTGGGGTGTAAGGAACCATGTGAAGGGTTGAGGAAGTATGTGTTTGGGTGTAGAATTGGAAGAGATAAAAGTTGATGTGATGTGATGGAGATTGTTTTTTTATAAAATAATTAAAAATAATTAATATAATATTTTTATTTTTCATAAATCATAAATAACATTTTTAAAGTTTAAAAAGCAAATAATAAAATTTTCAAATTTTATTTATATTTATTATATATATTGTTTTTATGGAAGAAAAAAAAATCCAAAAAGTGGATTTCTATTTAAACTAAAAAAAATAAAAATAAAAAAAAATAAAATAATAAAATAATCTCCCATTTCCCAATTATTCATTTTTCAACACAAAGTAAATACACTATATATGGGAGATTAGCTTTTTTTCAGTTTTTTTGAGTTAAATCTGTTTTAGTTTAAATAAAAACCCAACTTTTTGAGTTTTTTTTTTTCTTTCATAGATATAAAAATCAATTTATGAGATGTATTTACTTTGGGTTAGAAAATAAATAATTGGAAAATGAATAAGTGAGTTTTTATTTACTTTCTTTATCCATCAACAACCCCACTTCATGAGTTGATTTTTGTTTTTATGGAAGAAAAAATAAAAATAAAATCCAAAAAGTGAGTTTCTATTTAAATTAAAACTAATTTAAACTGTATAAAAAAACACTATGCTTTTTTTGTTTTTTGTTTTTTTTTTTTTTTTAGAAAAGAGTGGAGTGGAGTGGAGTTGAAGGGTTAATAGTGGTTTGAAGTAATTAACTACTTGTTTGATGATTGATATTAGTGATAGTTGAGTAATGAATTATTTGTTTCTAGATTTGGGTTATAGTAGTAGTTGAATGATATGTTTAATGTGAAATTTGATTGATTAATTTGATAAAGGTTTGATGAGTGGTTAAAATGGATTGTTTATTACCAAATACAAACGAGTGGTTGTTTGAGAAGTGGTTATTAACGACCCCACCTCCGACTCCTACTCCTCCTCCGACCACAGCCTTCCATCCAGACCTGCCAGGTAACTAAAAAAATAAAATAAAATAAAATAAACAAAAGGAAACCCCTCCTCCTCCGACCACAGCCATCTAGATCAATTTCTTTTCTTCTTTTTTTTTTTTGTGTGAGAAAGTCGTCAAAAGGAAGAAAGAAAGTTGGAAAAAAAATTGCACGCACCGATTTACGCATCGAGATAACATGACGCCCCAAACACCAGGATCCACCGATCTCTTTCCTTCCCGGGCGGATCCCAACTCCCCAAAGAGGCCCTAAGACAATTTTGAACCACAAATAATCTATTCTTCATTGTCAAATTCACATGTTTAGTATAAGTTTGCCTTCCCAAGACAAAGTCTTGTCGCTTCTTACCAGATGACAAAACATAGCTTAGCCATAACAACAATGTCATCACTCAAACGTGCGACATCATAAACCCAACAAAACATGCATACATAATTACGAACAAAACAAACCTTAAACGCATGCGTTTTACATTTCTTTTGGCTACATCCATCTTTCTCTATTTCTTTTGCTGCCCATTTCACCGAGATAACGTGAGGGTTTCCTTTAATATATTTATTTTTCCTCCTTTTTAATTAAATGGAATGTATGTACTTTTATTTATTAATTTATTGTATTTATTGAATTTCGAACCCATGTAGGGTTAATTTCTTGTTTTTGAAAAAAGAAAAAAAAAAAAGGAGCGTGTCAATAGCCTTTTCATAGCTATTATTATTCTTTAGAGTCCTAAAGTGGGAGGAGAGTGAAGTTGATATAATTAAATTTACCTAAATTGATTAGCTTAAATTTTTTGGTCGATTGATGTAAAATGTAATGCAGATGATAGTATTGAATGGTATAAAACTAGACTTGATGTGAAAGGTTTTACTCAAACCTACGGAGGTGTTTGAATGAATAATTGTGAAGTGATTAGAAATATTAAGTTATGAAGAAGAAATTATAGAAATAGCTTGTTTGGATGAGGTTATTATAGAGTGATTATAAAAGCTCAATTTTAATAGCTCCATACAAATATTAAACAAACACTCACGTTATTGACTACTAAGAGACGTCTGACCTTGTTGCAAATATCAATTCGATTCGAGTACTTCTGTCCGTCTTGTTAACTCTTAATGACCTGATGTGAAAAAAATGCATTTCTCATTAGTGAGCTTAGAGAAGAAGTGATACGAACCCTGAACCTTCTTATTGTATTCAAATGAAAAAGCAATTACAAGAAGCAATGAAAATCAACTTACAGAATTTTAAGTGAAAAAAACAATTTCAGATTTATTATTTGGAACTTTTCAAGTTCAAACCTTGTGAAACAAGCTCTAATTGCTAAAGAACTTTTTAGAAGAGTTTGTTGGGTGTATTTAAAGCCAATCTACCCTTTTGTCTAGCATTTAAGCCTCTCAATTGATGTAGTATTGACTTTTGGTTTCCTAGGTTTTATTTTACACAAAGTGCATTTAAGAGATTTTTTAGACCTTTTTGTATTTCAAGCCATGCACAAAGTTTTGGCCTTAAAAATGGCTTGTAATACCTCATTTTGGATAGAATATTGATATCAAAACTTGAGTTTTCTTGACCTCATTTGGTATTGTCTTTTTTTTTTTCAAATCTTGCTTTAGATTTGAATGTAAATCGATTCATTGGAGTAGTCTTTGATCAAACTAATTCTGGAGTGAGTTGTCTTAG
Source organism: Cyclanthera cordifolia (assembly GCA_037832605.1). Taxonomy (NCBI): domain Eukaryota; kingdom Viridiplantae; phylum Streptophyta; class Magnoliopsida; order Cucurbitales; family Cucurbitaceae; genus Cyclanthera; species Cyclanthera cordifolia. Next base: position 12,337 of record JBBMEG010066213.1, read on the forward strand.
GATTTAAGAGTGACCATCATTAGTTCTAAGTGGGATCTAAGAGTGTATTCACCATTCTAACCTAATTCTTGGTTGAGATCGAGTGTTGAGTTTCCCATATTTTGTGAGATTTTACAAGGATCCTAGAAGAATTTCTAGCTTTGTAAAATCAAGCAACGTTGGAGCTTATCAAGAAGTATTTATGAATCTACCACTTGGATACGGAGTGAAATTAGCTTATAATGAACAAAATTTGCAAACTAAAGGTCTTATATATATTGTCTAAAATAATCTTTATGTGTGTGGTTTGAACAATTCGGGAAGGTATTGATCAAGAGTTATGGATTATCTCAAAGTTAAGAAAATCATAATATATTCTACATGAATTATACAGATAATAACAAGATTGTTGTTTCTAATAGTATATATTGATGATATAATCCTTACCTGAAATGATGAAGTTGAGATCAACGAATTGAGAAGAAACTAGCCGGTGAGTTTTAAATTAAAGATCTAGAAATGCTGAAATACCTCTTGTGAATGAAATTTGTCAAGGCAAAACAGGATTGTTGACTGAGAAATTTCGGTCAATCATAAATTGCCACATCATCATCTCAAATTTAATGACAAAATTAAATTAACTTTTGAGACAATATTTCTCAAAATTAAATTGAATCAAAAGTTTGTTTTATTTTGAAATTGGGTCAAAATTAAATAAGATACAAGTTTAATTGGTGGCCCAAGTTCATATGAAGACTCATGTCCATGTAAACAAGTCCAATGGGCTAAGCCCAAGGCTCATGCTCAAAAGCCCATTAAGGCCCAAGCCCAGAATCCATAGAAGCTTTATAAATAGAGAAGCGTTCCTTCATTTTCAAGATCCATAAATTTGAAACTACAGAGAGAATTCATAAAGACAGAAGACTCCCCAAATTTCTAAGGATCAAACAAGGTCAAAGGCACGTTGAATGTGAAGTGATTTCATAAATAAGTCGCTCAAACACGAAGAACATGCATCGTGTTCATCACAAGCAGATCATCAAAGAAGATCAACAAGTCCACGACTGATCACACGATTAACAAGTCCATGACCGATTCAAAGATCACCAAGTCCACGACCGATCCAAAGATCAGCAAGTCAACGACCGATCCAAAGATCAGCAAGTCAACGACCGATCCAAAGATCATCAAGTCAACGACATATCCAAAGATCAGCAAGTCAACGACCAATCCAAAGATCAGCAAGTCAACGACAGATCGAACACCACCAAATTCAACCTCAAGAACAAACTGCAAAGCCCAATTCTACATTTGAGAATAAGCTGCGAAGCCCTCAAAATATTTGTATATGAGAGAGAAAGAATTAGAGGAACAAATTAGAGATTTTACTCCACATTCGCACATATTCAAATCAATACAAATATATATATATTTCTCATTTATACGTGTCTAGCTCTCCTATTTTGCGGTGAAATCTCGTGTGAACACTCATCAACCTGAATTTATTGTTTTAAAAATTAGGAATTTAATTATA
>JBBMEG010066224.1:0-13847 GCA_037832605.1 Cyclanthera cordifolia
AACGGGGGGGGGGTACCCCCCCCCCCCCCCCCCCGCTGTTTGATCTTCTCTTTTTTCACTGGGTGCTCTTCCGCACTTCGTTTTCGTGATTCCTTGTAGTCAGCTTCGCGACGGTTGTCTAACTTCTCGCGCTTTGGAATGGAGCGTCTTTCTTCTAGGCCTTCTCTGGAGTTGACCAGCTCCCCTGCACTTATGTACTTTTGCGCTTTGGTCGGCAACTCAGCATAAGTGAGTGGAGCCTTTTTCCCTAGTGACCACACAAATTTTTCATCCCTGAGTCCGACCACGACTGCTGCGAGAGCCGTGTTGTCAGAGTACCCTTCAACTTGCAACGTCTCTCTGTTGAATCGGGCAATGTACTCTCAAAGAGTCTCATGACTCCTTTTCCTCACGGTCAGTAGATGGGTGACCGGTTTATCTCGCCCTCCTAGAAATTTGGTGACGAAGGCTCTGGCTAGCTCTCTGAATGAGGCAATGGACTTGCGCTTGAGCTGCTTGAACCATCTTCGACCTGGTCCCTTGAGCGTGAACTAAAACGCCCTACACTTGATTGCCTCTCGGACTCTATGATCCATGCCCGATAGGAATCCATGTGCTCTACAGGATCTGTATATCCATCATACTTCTTGATTATAGAGAGCTTGAATTTTGCTGGGACGGACTCCTCCATGATCTCATCGATGAAGGGAGGGTCGACCTTCATGAGATTTTGCTTGATGATAGAACTTTGGTTCATATGTAGCAACTACTTGTAATGAGAAGAGACGATAACTAGGTGAAAGTTTTTCATAAGACAAGTAGTTTTGTACTGGATATCGTGAGAAAGTGATAGGAGATGGTTTATTGGCCATCAAGCTATAGTGATATTGTTAGAGATAAGAGGAAGGTTTAGTTGTTCGAGCTGACTTCCTTCATGAAGGAACTAAGATAAAATTAGTATGTTGGGCAATGGTTGCATTATTTGAAGAGTTAGAAAGAGGAGCTTCTCTGAGCTGAATGTCTAAGTTTATAGGTTATGAAGAAGATCTGTCATTAGATAGACCACTATCAGAGTCATGTGGCTGAGAATCAACAATGTAAGCAGTATAAGTTTCAAGATGTTCTGGTGGTGCAGTCTATATATCAACAAAACCAGTATCCTCATATTCTGGTATCAATGTATTAGTTGTAGTAGGCAGAACAATATTATGCATCAAATTTGTTTGCTCTTATTGAGAAGTAACTTTGTGAAAGGGGAAGATGGTCTCATGAAAAATCACATATGTGAGACAAACAAACAAGCTTTTTCAATGTCATACAACTTATATCCCTTTACACCAGGTGGATATCTGGCAAATACACATGGCATAGCTTGTGGTTTAAATTTTGAGCGATAATTGGCAAGTGTAGATGCAAAAGCAAGGGAACTAAACACCTTGAGTAGGAAGTAGTCAAGGGTTTTGCTGTACAAGAGTTCATAAGGAGTCTTACAAGAGAGTTAAGGAGATGGAGTACGATTAATAAGGTAAACTGATGTAAGGATGCATTCTGACCAAAAGGTAAAGGAACACGAAATTGAAAGAATAAAGCTCTAGCCACATCAAGAATATGTTGGTGTTTACGTTGGACTACAAAATTTTATTAGGGGCGACCAACACATGAGAATTGATGAATGACTCTATTATCTTTAAAGAATTTATCAAAGAGTAATTCTGGGGCATTATCAAAACGAAATGTCTTGATTGTTTTGTCATAGTGAGTGTGTACATATTTAAAAAATTGAGGGACTATAGTAAGACATCTGACTTTGCTTGGAACATATAAACCCAAACAAATCTAGTACAATCATCAACTAGTGTGAGAAAAATTTGTAGTTTGAATGAGAAGGCGTAGCAAAGGGCCCTTATATGTCAACATGTATCAAATCAAAAGAAATGGAAGACGTTTTATTATTTGATACAAAAGATAAGTATTTTTTCTTTACCATGAGACAAACATTACAAGGTATAAAGTTGTTTATACTACAATGATAAAAAAAAAAAAGTACACTTTTAAGAGAAGATAATCGAGAAAATGATGGATGTTCTAAACGCATATGCTAAAGATCAATCGAATTAGTCCTAACAAAGGTAATGACTGAAGAGTTTGACATAGATGGCTCGCATGGAAGGTTTTGTTCAAGTAGGTAGAGTGCATTTTGCATCCTACCCTTGCTAATCATCCTCGAAGTGGACATTTCCTGAATGTGGCAAGATTTATCAGTTAAAACAAATTCAACTTGTGAGATAGATGTCAATTTGCTGATTTAAATGATATTGAACTGAAAATTTGGTATAGAATACATTCTGCAAAACTAAAGTGTTCAATACTTTCAAAGTCTCAATATACTTTACCTCAAACTTTGAATGATCAATCAATATTACTATAGTTTCACATGAAAATAGAGACGTAAACAATTCTTTATGACATCATTTATCAGTTGCAGCTCCAGAATCCAAGATTCAACAATGTTGTAGATATCGAAGAAATATTTCAAAAATTATTAAGAGAATAAAAAGTTGTGCCAATATATAGTGGCATTGAGCTATGTCATGTGAGAGAACTTTCCTCTGAGGAAGTTTCTAACAACATTACTGAGTTATCAGTATTTACAAAAGCAACAGTTTTAGGAGTTCGCACTTTTGCTAAACTGTTCTTTGCTTAATATCCAAGTGGATAATCATGGAATTTATAACAACGATCAATGGTGTGGCCGAGACGTCCGCAAAGAGTACAAAGACGCCTTTCTTTTCATTGTCGAGAAGTATTTGAACTGCTGGAATTTGTTGACACAATAGTTATCACCAAATAGGGTGTATTTGAAAGAATGGATGAGGCTCAGTTGCTTTTCTTTCACCATCAAAGAAAACACTTTACTTACATTGGGAGCAGAATCCATCAATAGAATTTGTGCTCTATCATGGTCAAATGATTCATTGAGACCATTAAAGAAGGTTATTAAGAAATCATGCTGAAAGAAGTCTTCGGTCATCTTTCGTCCACCACAAGTGCATAACTCGCAAGAACAACTAGGGCGATATCTGTCGAATTCATCACAAAGACCTTTCAAGATAGAAAGATAGGTCGTGACAGTTTGTTGTCTTTTAGTTTAATTGGAAAGACTCTACTTTAACTGGAATATTTGCAGCCCGGTTTTCCTTTGAAATTGATTATGGAAATCTAACCAAATATCTCATGCAGAATCAATAAATAAGATGTTAGAAGATATGTTTTTGGAGACGAAATTCAAGATCGAAGAAATCACGATGTTGTTATTGCGAATCCAAGAAGAAAGTAGGGCACTAGTGGGTTTCTCTATGGTTCCATTTACCAAGTCATATTTTTTATAAAATTAGAAATTCAACTATCTAATGCAATTATAACAAAAGGTAGAAAAACCCTATTGTTGTAGCTTCCAAATAAAGTGAAAGAATGATTAAGAAAAAAAAGTATTATATGCATGATAAGTAATTCTTGTCTCCATATGAATAAGGAAACAAGTCCTTCTTAAAGTATATGTGGCTTTATTTGATATCATTTTTTTTACGAAATTATCAAACGTACTCCTGAACTTTAGAGTTTTTGTCAACATTGTTCATGAACTTTGAAAAGTTTCAAAAATACTTCTGAACTTTACAAAATACTTCAGAAATACCCATAATGTTAGAGTTTGTTTAAAAAATGCTCATAAACTTTAAAAAGTTTCAAAAATAACCTTGACTTTAAAAACTATTTAAAAAACATCCTCACAATTATGTTTCGAATGAAAAAATGTTAAAATTTTGTTGAATAAATATATCATTTTTTTTTTAAGAAATATTAAAAAAAATTCGTACTCCAAAATGATTATTTTTCTTTCTCACATTATATATATTTTTCCTATGAAAATAAACAAATATTATTTGAAAGAACATAGTCATATTTGATCAACTAAACTAGAGAAATTCAAAATTCATAACTTAACTATCCCTTGATTACTCAAATAAGAAAAAAAAAAAAAACTAAATTGTTGTTAAGATGATTTTTTTTCTAATATTATTAAACAGTTTTTGGGATGAGTTTGAAAACCTAAATAAGATAGACCTAGGTAGAGATTTATTCATATTTTTTAAAGTTGAATGATAAATTGTCATTTTTATTTGGTGGGATCGATTTCTAACTTGAATTATTTAAATAATTTAGTTTCATAAATATTTGAATTTAAAGTCAAACTCGGAGATAATAATAAATTCTCAATGATTTCATAATGGCTTTCAAATTAAGATTTTTTTTGTTTGACATTGAATCAAGAATGTCCCTAAGGGGCGACGACAGTTGAGGCGTGGGGCGTTTTGGACATGCTTCCTCAAGCGTCTTGGGTTTGAGACTATTCAGAATGCTTAAAATAGAAAACTCTAGAAGTATCCTAGGTTTTGGCCTTGAAACGTTGTATCAGGCCCTTATGTAATTGGCTCATATGCAAGCATAGGTAGCCCGATAGAGGTTGCAACTCTGCTTGGACTAGGGGGCTAGCTTCAACTGGCCGATTAACTAAAAAATTTATTGCATCAAGCTTAAAATTATAATTTAGATTTCATTTGTAACCTTGTAATTTATTTAAACATCTAAATTTATTCTTATCAATTGGTAATATAACATTAAACGTTAAAATATAAAGCACATTACAACAAATAATACAAATAGTTGAAAAATATTAGTTAGTTTCAACTTACATTTAATGACTTTTTATTAGAAGTGTTCAGATAACCCGAAAACTTGAACTAGTGCAACCAAATTTAATACTCACTAACTCATAAGAGAAATATATTAAGGAATTAATTTTAACATTAGGCTAACTATTCAATTAATTGAAAAATTAACATTGACACATAAAATTAATTCATAAATCAAGAGTACGAAGATTAAAAAAAAAAATTTTAATAATTATGTATTTGAAACAAAACTTTTAACATTTGTATACAAAAAAAATTAACGATACAAATATTTTATAAGAACTTTATAGTTAGGGATTTTTTTGAAATTTTTTAAAGTTCAGGGGAATTTTTGAATAAAAATTTAACGATTTCCATCAAAATCGACATGGGTATTTCTAAAACATTTTGTAAAATTCAGGGGTTTGATAATTTAGCTTTTTTTTTAATATTCATTGAAAAACAAAAAATTGTGGCACTAAATGATGACATATATACTTTAATGAGGAGTTAAGAAGGCACCTCATGCAAGATTGAACACGGACATTCTACTACTAAGCTACAGGGGAAACCTGATGGAATACAATTAGAATAAGCTGATTGAGTCAATCAATTCAACTATTGATTGAAGGTTATTAATTGACCAACTAATTATAAGGCAATCAACTGAAGCTAAACTATTGATTATAAGCTATCAACAAAAGCTAAACTATTTTTTTTAGTACAAGTTGGGGGACGGGGATAACACAAACTCTACATAGAGTGTACTATGAGGACTTGAACTATTGATCGAGTGGATGCTAATGCATCACTAGTGCCCGGTGAGCTATGTGTCACTATCCAAATTTGTTGTCTTTGCAAAGTGATTGTGAGGCACCTGCCCTAACTCAGCGAGCAAGTCAGCCAGACGAATATCGCAGATCGGGTGACACAATTGGTGCAACCTCTATCACGGGCCTCGTGAAAAGGTTTGGACTCGGTGATGACTAAACATTCAGTGAGCGGTATAAGGATGACCTTGTGCTACAGAAAGAACTTTGTCCCCAATATGACATCAAAGTCATCCATCTTAATAATCACAAAAGTAAACTTTGCCGGTCCAATCGCCCAGCTTAACACTCACGCTCTTCGCAAGTCGTGACATGGGTAGGGTTGCAGAACTGACGGCTTTCATCCGTCCTTCATCCTTATGTCAGCTTACATTCAGACGCTTGCTTCCGTTTCAGACATAAAGTTGTGAGCGGCCACAATGTCAACCATAGTGTTTTTTGCTGCCTTATGATTTATCCATGCACCGAATACATAAGGTCTTTGATTAATGACTCCTTTGGCTCAGTGACATTCTTTTGCAAGGTTGGCAGATACTTCAGCGCACCGACGTGATGGTTCTCTCTTTCTTCTTTTTGAGGGCTATTAGTTGAGTCATTTCGGCTTCGTCGTCCTCTTCGGTTCTTGTCTTTTTCTCGAGTAACGCTCGCAAAGCATTGGGAGCTGGCCGGTTTGGGCATTCAGATACTTTATGGGGACCTTTGCAAAGAAAATAGTTGAGAGGACCTCGATTGTAGCCAATCGACAGAGGAAGTTCTTGCCTTGATCTCGATGGTGATCCTTGTTCTTTGCTTGGCCTTGACCGGTCTGCTCCCCCACTATTGGGAGAACTATGGCGATTGTTTCTAGTATCTCGTCGTGGAGAGGTCTTGTCTTGCCTCACATCTTGAGTTTTCTCACTATTTTCATCGACTTTCAAATCAAACAACCGTTCTGCGGCTGCATAGGCTTCTAACAAGGTTTGAACTCTTTGTTCATAAACTTTTGACCTTGCCCACGACATTAGTCTCTCAACAAAATAGAAGAATTTTTCTTTCTCTGACATGTTTCAGATGTCTAATATTAGCCCCACAAACTGCTTGACATAATCTTGAATCGACCTTATATGTCTTAGTTCACACAACTAACGTCTTGCAAGGATTTCGACGTTCTCAGGGAAGAATTGAGACCGTAACTCTTGCTTTAGCTTTTCCCATGTGTCGATGGTACATCTCCCTTCTTGGATGTCCATATATCGTGACCGCCACCAAAGTCTGACATCGTCGCCTAGATGCATCGTCGCTAGAGTGACCTTCGACTCTTCAACGATAGTGTTTGTAGCCTTGAAGTTCTGCTCCATGTCAAACAGGAAGTTTTTCAAAGCTTTAGCATCTCAAGCCCCTCGGAAAGCTTTGATACCTTGATCTTGTTCAGTTGAACAACGCTTTCAGTTGAGGTTTGATTACCTACCGCCTTCATTGTGAGGTTTACACGGGAATTCATCTCGTCCAATTCAGTTTTGAGGTCATCGAGTGCCGCTTTGACACTTTTGGAAAAGTCTGCGACTAATTGTCCAATCGACCTTTGAGTGCTTTCAATTTTCTCAATGCGCTTTTTCATATAGGTAACAGAGGTCGATGAACTGTCAACACGCTCAAACGTATCGAGTCGTGAGGTTTTGCCTTCGAGGTTCTTTACCCTCATCATCAACTCTTGGATAGGCATTCTGTCTACGGGGCCAGCTATCTCGCCAATCATGTCGGCTTTAGAACTAATATCTTCCAGGCGAGATTCTAAGAACCAAACAGTGTCTGAGAGCTCTTTCAGATAGAACATCTCTTCTTCTAACTCAACTAACAGGTCGACGTAGGTCTTGACCATTGTTTTCTTCTCGGCTATTTTTGCAATTACTTTTCAAACGAACCTAACAAAGCTCTGATACCAACTATCATGATCCAACTTCGTTGTTTTTGCAAAGCGATCGTTGCCTCAACCCAGCGAGTAAGTCAGCCAAACGAAAATCGCAGAGCGAGTGGCACAATGGGTGCACCTCTATCACGAGCCTCGTGAAAGGTTTTCGAAAAAGGGAGGAAGAAGATTTTGGAATACATTTTTTCTTTGAAGGTTATATGACAAGATGTAAAGAGTGACACATCAACTATATTGCATTCATCATATAATAGCTTGGTAGGAGGGAAGCTTCAATAGTCATACCCCCCTTATAGTGCATTATAACACATTTTTGATGTGGTAGACTTGAACGTTAAAATGGGGAGGAGTCATACGACTCCATAACATGAAGAAAATTATAATAACATGAAAACTAAATCCTATACTAGGAAAGCATGATAGAAAGAGACCTAGAGGTTCATGCGGCCATGTGCAACACGCACTGGACACGAAAAACCGTGACACGATGCTCGCTTTTTGGCAACTGAAGCTAAGATATTGATTGTAGACTATCAACTGAACTAATTAAAGACTATCAACTAAACTGATGGAAGCAAAAACGTTTTGATCATTTTACATAAACGATTCATTTTTCTGCTATGCTGGAAACATTTTCAAAATTTTGCAATTCATAAAGGGGATGTTAAGTATGAGATTTACAATTAGTATTTACTAAATACCTCTAAAAAAACTATATCCAAACGAGTATTTGATTGCAATCATTACTTCTAAATACTTAAAATAAATTCTGATTCTAAATACTAATTTTAAATACTCTTAAAAACTATCAAAACAAGTTTTTGACTGTAATCATTATTAATCATTACTTTTAAATACTCAAAATAAAATTTTAATCCTAAATACTAATTCTAAATACTTTTAAAAACTATATCCAAATGATCTTTTAACTGCAATCATTAATAATCATTACTTCTAACTACTCAAAATAAATCATCATTATAAATACTAATTTTAAATATTGTTAAAAACTCATCCAAACAATTTGCTGCAATCATTACTTCTAAATACTCAAAATAAATCGATATTATAAATATTAATTCTAAATACTCTTAAAATTTCATTCTAAATACTCAAAATAAATTTTTTGGTTTTTTTTTTCTATTAAGTGAAAAATCCCCTAAATAATACTTTAAACAATATTAGTAGTAATCAAAGGAAGAAATCGGATGTGTAAAGTAAAAAAGGTGCAAATCGGGCTTCCATAGTCTCATCGCGTCTGATCATTTCTCGAATAGATCTATCTTTACCCTTTTCCATCGGCAACTTCATCTACAACTTTCGACTTCGTGCATCTCTTCTCGATCATTTTGCCGAATATTAATTTCATCTGCGTGCATAGTCTCTCGATCATTTTTCGAATTATAGATTTGCAGAAGCGAAGACAAGAAAATGGTGAAAGTTGCTACGTTCTTCGGAATGTCCTTGGGCGCTTTTGTATTCTGGCAGTCAATGGATAAACTCCATGTTTGGATCGCTCTTCGTCAAGACGAAAAGGTTCTCTCTCAATCTTTCTCTTAATTTTTGCCATTAATGGTCAATCATTGTTCTTGAACCAATGGCTGCGATGAAACCCTAGGCAGCACTGTTCATTTATGCGTTATTTGTAGAAATTTTGTTGATTTGAAGTTTGTGATCCAAAGTCCATGACTCGTTAGGTCGAAAAACAATGGAATAAAATTTATTAAAGCAGTAAAGTATCCTTTCCTTTGTTACTCTATTAACAACAGAAAGAATCAATTGCCATGAACCATCATCGATTAGTCGTGTAGTCAAAGGGAATCTAAGAGGTTATGAGTTGAATCCTAGTGAATTAATCGTATAATCCAACTAGATTAGTCGAAGTACTGACCTGGACACTAACGGATAAGAAAAAAACAGTTGTAGTGACACAATCTCAAGGATTGTTTGCAAGAACATCAGACTCTTCGGTGGAATGGTTCAATTTTTGGTATTAGTAGTTAGCTTTTGTTTTTGAATTGATGGCCACATCTTCATTAACGAGGGAAAGCCCCCAGGTAGCAAGTATATGGCAACGGCTGTTCATATATGCAACATTTAAAGGAATTTTGTTGATTAGATGTTGGCGATCAAAATTTGGTGGTTCGTTAGGTCGCATTAACAATGGAACAAACTATATTACAGGACAATGTCTTCTTTTTTTAAAAAAAAATTGTAAGTATTTTAAAGTTGTTTCCGTGTTTCTGTTTTCTGTTTCAGCAAGAGAGATTGGAAAAAGAAGCAGAGATCAAAAGAGTTAGAGAAGAGCTTCTGCAACAAGCAAAACAGAACAACTCTCTTGCTTGAGTTTTCTTGTTTCTTCACAGATGGGCTTCCGTTCTCTTTTGTTTTTCTGTTACTACTGTGGCTGCTTTCGGTATTGAATCGATAAGTTCACTCTACACTTTTTTGATAATTATCGATTGTCTGTTCTAGAACAATGTTAGTGGGGTGGCCTATAAATGTGTTAACAACGCTCATTTCAATTTGGAACAATGCATTTTGAATAATTGAATTTGTATCATGATTCAGTGTTTTGTTCTTTCCTTGATTGCTTCTTTCACATATTCATATGTTATGCTCAGACATTAAGGGATTCGGGAGTTATCAATTTCCTGTTCTAGTTGAAGAACAGATTCAATGCAGCTACCTAAAGGTTGCTTTTGTTGAACAAACTTCCCTTTGATTGCTGTGTTGCATAAGTTTTTATCATCATTTTTGACATTCAGTGATCAGTACCTATTTTGCGTATCCATGTTAGGTGATAGCTTCTTGTCACTAGATATATTCACGAAGAATGTCTTCAGTATAGACAATACTTCTCCTGTTCATATCTACCTGTTGACTTGTAGGGTAGTAGGTCTAAACTTCTAATCAGATTCAGGACCTTAGGTTTTAAAATTTTGTCGGCATTTCCACATTGCTTTGGGGTTCAACATTTCCATTATATTATAACTTGGTTCCCCACAGTTCTGATTTGAATTAATTTAGTCTGACCAGAATTGGATCCTCCATGAGAGAACCCTCCACGATTTTGATAAAAATTGCCTCTTCCACAGTTTTGATTCTAACCTCTCCCTTGATTGCTTCCGTTTCTGTTCATTTCCGAGTTAATTCCACTATTAAGAGACGACATAGCAGTGTCATGAATTAAGCTCTCAGTAGATTTTGCCTAGAAAGGTTAAAGGGCAATAGTGAAGTGTTAATCCATCAAGTTTATGGGTTTCAAAGATCGGAAGAATTTGATGCTGCAAGAGAGAGTAATTGCAAACATTTGATTGTAAAAGTACCGGCAGTAAAGTCTAATTAAAAATAAAATTAACCGGCCCAGATGCAGTTGCTGAGGACGATGACGTTGACACCCATAGCACTCTAAATTTAGAGCGAGGGAAATAAGAGTAAGACAGACGGAAAAATTGATTCATGAATCTGGGATCGGAAAGAACAACAGCGTGATGATGCACTAATACTACTATGAATGATTACAATGAAAACTCAATTCTATTTATATAAGAAGCTATAGAAGCTAACTTCCAACAAGGGAAAGGAGGGAGAGATGTTGCTGTCTTTCTCTCTTTCTTCTAGAGAGACTCTCTCGGAGGGCTCAGGCAAGTGTTTTCTTTGTCGGTGAGTGTTCGTGGACATGTTAACGTGTGTTTCTGGCTTTGTGGGTTTCTTTTGAGAATGAAGGGTTTGGAGTTTTGAAAGGGCAGGTTGGGGGTTCCTTAGATGAGATATGGAAGAGAAAACCAGAGATTCAGAGTGAGGCTGTGCTTCTCGTTGAATCTTCTGTCGGTTTGGGGATGGTGAGAAGGAGGGAAGCTTGTGTGAGTTTGGAAAGTGTGGAAGGGTTTGTCGGGGAACAATTCGAAAGAGAAGAAAGGGGCTAGGAAGTGGAAGAACATCATTTGATCGGGGAAATAGAGCTTAAGGGAGTTCGAAGGGAAACGAAAAGGTGACGAGTCGAAACAAAAAATATTGAATTAGAGAAGGAAAAGAGTCTTCCTTCGGCCAGAGCTTCACCGGAGAAAAGCAAGGAAGAGAGGCCTTCAATCGAAGGGAGCTTCTTAAGAAGAATTAAGAGTCAGGTTCTTTCTTTGTTGCCGTCGGAGAGAGCACCGAGTCACCGAAGCTGTCAAAGTCAGAATAGGCTTGCGTGAAGAAACTGGGCGTTTTCCATTAGGGGGTCGGGCCACCTAGCGAGCACAAGGCTCGATGATGGGACATGTGTCTTGCTTGTTTGGATGGGGGGGTTGTCCCAGGGTTTTGGTTTGAAATCAAATTTGGCTTAATTGGGCTGGTTGAGAAGGTGACCAAACCCATCGATCCTTACAATTCGGTTTGGGTTCCAGACCAAATCGTGGGTTCTTTCAAATCAGGCAGTTGTTTTTGTTCAGTTTATTCCCCTTTTCGACTTCTGGATGCCTCTGTTGGCTGCTGTTTGTTTATTGTTCAGTGGGTTTTCTTGCTGGTTTTTTATTTCTTTATGTTGGTTGCTTAGGTTAGGGTTAATTGTTGGCTTACATGTTGAGATAGGATAGAGGGAGTTTTGTTGGTTTGGTCTGTGATGGAACCGGTGGTCTAAGGATAAATTGTTTGGTGTTTAGTTTGGTTGGTTCGAGATAAGGACATGTCCATTTTGGGCTTGATCCCCTCTTGTTTAACTTAGACGGGGTCGCAAACCTCAATAGTCTGTGTGTTCTAAGGACTATCCCCCAAGCTTCTTAGAAAGTCTATCACAGTGGTGAAGACAAAGATGTTGCTTTTGTTGAAATCTCCATATTTCTCGATTTGTAAGGTTTGGATCCTGATTTGGCTCAATATTGTTCATGGCTATTCTTGCTTTTGGTTTTATCTTAGGTTGGGGTCACCCTCCGAATTTTTGTTTGGGACCATGGTCGTTGTTGCATTAGTGGTAATATCTCATACGAGAAGTTTGGGGATGTGCAAGTGTTCGTTGTTATTAAATGTTCTCTTGTTTCAAGAACATTAAAATAGAAAGATTTTTTTTTTTTTTTTCAAAGAGTAAAACTATCTCGACCAGAATAGTACTAACAACTTGAACAGTTTTCATGTCTAGCTAACACTAATTACATGGGAGGACAGGCTTGTAAATTGGCCCGACACTTTGATATGAAAAAAAAAAAAAACAAAACAAACAAAATATTACATTTTTAGTCCTTAAAGTTGGTGGTTTCGTTTCAAGTTGATCCATTATTTTTAAATTTTAACATTTTTACCTCTTATCATTTTTTATTCATAGGTTTGTAGTATAGATTTAGTTAGGCCTACATGTTTTAAAATTGACCATTTTTACTTGTTACATTTTAATAGTACTTATTTTTCAAACATCTGAATCAAAATAAACTAAATTCAAAACTTAAAACTTAAGATATATTTTTCTTTCTTAAACACATACTGTTTTTGAAATTAAAATAATAATATGATAAATTAAATTATAATAGGAAAAGATTAAGATTGATGGTCATTTAACTTCTATCAAATGATGCTGAGAATCCTAACTAAACACACACACACACACAATATAATAGTGATTAAAATGATGACGACTAATTTTAATATTAATATTATTTTTAATTTTGATGTGAATTTAATTTTTTTTATAACAATATGTACAAAAGTAAATTTAAAAAAATAAAAAGACTAACCGTAAGCACTATTGAAATATTTGTAGTAAAAGCGTTCAATTTTAAAATTTAGGGACCAAACAGAACTAAACTCTAAATCTAGAGACAAAAAAGATATTTTCTCTAAAAAAATCACAATTATCGTGTCTAATTTTTTTTTTTTTTTTTTAATTAGGGGAGCAGAACTACAAACCCTACATAGAAGACACTACGACACTCAAATAAATTGAGAGCCAGATACCAATATTTATGATTGACCGAAGTGGCGTAGGTGTTGAACTGAAATAACACCAAACAATGAAACCACATTGCCACCAACCCAGTAAGTACAAATTGGTTCATTAGTACATTCAAAATATAAATATTTTCTATCAAATTAGTCCTACACTGTATAAATACAATACAATTTTCAACCATTATCATATATCAATGTAATGAAATTGATTTAAATATTAAATAGGAAAAATAATTATTCAATCAAAAGTTGCTCACAATTATTCACACATTGTTTATACAGAAGATTTCACGTATAGAACTAGAAAATAAATTAAAAAAAAAAAAAACAAAACAAAAACAACAAATGACATAATTATGATTTTCATACTTCATAACTTACTATTTCCTTTCCATTTTTATTGATACCTGTTGATGCCGAAAATTGGTCAACGGTCTATCCACAGTACTATTTGTTTAGTAGAGGACGAAAGGCCTGCAA
>JBBMEG010066235.1:0-13845 GCA_037832605.1 Cyclanthera cordifolia
TCTTTTTTGCAGGCCTTTTCGTCCTCAGATAAATAAATTCACTGTGGATATCCGTTGACCATTTTTCGGCATCAACAAAAGGTTTTTAAGAAATTGCTAAAATTAGTTTGGAGAATCAAATTAAAATTATTTTGGAGGTAACTTTTATACATTAAAAAATCACAAAATTCAAGATTTGAGAGTCACAATAGTCGAAAATTTGTTCTCGATACGAAATTTTCGCGTTCCTATTTTAATTATATCAACCTTTTAAAGTAATTTATACAAAACAAAAAATTTCAACTTTCAATTTCAATGGATTGTTTTCTTTGATTGAGGTTATCAATTTCATATAATTAATGTCACCAGTGTTATGACGACCAAGGTTATAAAAATATTAACTTTGTAAATTATATTTACATAGTATTGATCGAATTGAAATAATGAACGCCTTGATATAAAAATTGTATTTTTTGATGTTCGAGTCTTGGCACATTTTTGTAATTATTAAATAATTTTGGTAATAAATTAATGAAAAATAACTCTATGATGCACTTTGCAATCAAGCTAAAGCTAAAACACTATAAATCCAAATTAATCAACCCTAGCCTCCACTTTTTACACTTTAAAAATACAAAACCCCATTAGAGATTCTTCAACCTCCTATGTTGCACACACCCACCTCTTGAGAGTTTATTCTCACATTTTTCACTACGCAAGGATGCCAGACGACCCATACATCACGTTCCAAGCTAGTGCACGCCTCTGCCCCCCAACCTCGATGATTTAGAGGTTAGCGATGTCCTTCTCCCCCACAAGTGTGAATTGTCGTTGCGTACAACGCCTTGCCTCACCACTCGCCACCATCATCCGTCTTCTGCACCTGCTCGTGTCCACTATGACTTCTAATCTACACATGTGCCTCGCTTATTATCGTGCCCTCTCATGCGCTACCACCGCACACCAGCTCCAATCCATGTCACCACCCATGTGCAAGCTAGCCTGCACGCCTGGTCGAGCCAACCACCCACCTAGGAGTGCCATTCGTCATTCACCAGCACCATGCATAGTTTTCCTCCAACAACCTTTGATGAGTTTTTCAACCAAAGCCTATTTTATTATGTTTTGCATGCCGAGCTATTTTTGGCAATTTTAGGTATTTCTAAGACCTTGAGCTTGATGTTTTGGTTGTTTTACTCGTTTATATCTTAAATTCACTTTTTTCTATTAGGATTATTTTCTTAGCTTGTTCGATGCTAGCTTGACACGTTTTTCAAGGTGTTCTGTAAATTCAAGAGGTAAGAATTCTCACCTAGAGTTGTGTGGTCAAGATTGCTATGTACTTTTAATGTGTCAATGCGAGAGTTTTCTCTTCTTCTTCGAGGGCTACTAGCTACTCCATTTTGGCTTCAACATCTTCTTTAGGCAATGCCTTTTCTTCGAGTAATGCTCGAAAGGCATTAAAGGCTGGCTGGTTCAGGCATTCAAACACTTTATGAGGCCATTTGCATAGAAAAAAGTGAGAGGTTCTCGATTGTAGCAAGTCGGTTGATGATGTCATTACTTTGCTCTTGGAGGCGACCCTTGCTCTTGCTTTGCCATGACCGGACTCCTCCTCCACTATTGGGAGAATTAGAGCGACTACTTCTATTATTTCAGCCTGAGATGCTTTGTCTCGCCTCACCTCCTAAGCTTTCTCATTATTAACACCAGCCTTCAGATCAAACAACTGTTCGCCACAACATAGATTTCTAACAAGGTTTGAACTCTTTGCTCATAAACTTTCGAACTTGCCCATAACTTTTGATTATATAAACAAAGAAGAAGCCTTTGTCTTTCTCTTACATATCTAAGATGTCAAAAATTAGCCTTATAAACAGCTTGGTATACTCTCGAATCTGCTCTATATGCCTTAACGATGCATCTTGTTTGAGTTTTTCCCACGTGTCAATGGTACATATTCTTTCTTGGATGTCCATGCATTGCGACTGCCGAAATAGCTTGGTGTCATTGCCTAGATGCATCGTCGCTAAAGTGACCTTCGACTCTTCAAAGACGGTATTTGTAGCCTTGAAGTACCGTGCCATGTGAAATAAGAAGTTTTCAAAGTTTGGCATCCCGAGCCTCACAAAATTACTTTGGCTCAGGTACTTTGACCTTGTTTTTCTGAATAATGCCTCCCCTGCCAACATGGTGAGGTTTACAGGGCACTTAACTCACCAAATTATGTTTTAAGGTCATCGAACACCACTTTGACATTTTCAAAAAGGTTTGTAACTAATTAAGCAAATAGACCTTTAAGCGCTTTCCATATTTCTGACGAACTGTCACCATGCTCGAACAAAATGAGTTGGGTAGTTTTGTCTTTTAGGGTCTGGCCCTTATAAACAACTCTTGGATGGGCATTTCATCTACACGACCAATTACTGCATCAATCATGTCAGTTTTAGCATCAATCTTATTCATGTGAGATTCCGAAAACGAATATTTTTATGGAGCTCTATCAGATACAATATATCATCTTCCAAGTCAACAAATCAGTCAATATGAACCTTGTCTAACGTTTTCTTCTCTGAGATGCTTACAAATTATTTCGAAAAGAGTTAATGATCTAATTTTGTTATCCTCGTGATCTTGAGGCACATGCTCTAACCCGACAAGTAAGTCAGTTAAATGAAAATGTAAAACGGGTAGCACAATCGGGGCAACTTCCGTCACATGCCTCGTGAAAAGATTTTTGAAATGCATTTTTCTTTGGCATATTGTTTAAACTACTTAAACTAAAGTGCATTCATCATATAACTAGTAAGGAGGCAGACATGTCTCCCCCTATATAGTACATTTTGGCATATTGTTTGTGGCAAACTTGCATATCAAAATAGCAAGGAGTCACGACTCCTAAACAAAAAGAAAACAATAACAACATGAAAAGTTAACCCTATACTACGAAAGTATGATAAAAGGGTGTCCAAATGAGCATCTGACTATGTGCAACACACACTGGACAAACATGACCGTGACACTTGGGTCACACACTAGCTTCGATCCATGTCATCACCTCTATTCCAGCCACCTCGCACACAAAATCAAAACTGCCACACACCCACTTTCTCATCTTCTCATGCAGCCTTAGCGGGTTCTACTTGTGCGCTTAGCTCTGTTTGGAATTAAATCATGCAAGTTCAGCAGGAGAGATAGGATAAAAAATAGTTACATGTTGCTTTTAGTTTGATTAATTCAATTAATCTACATGCATATTCTCTAGGTGATTTTTGTTATAAACAATAAAGTTGTTACAATGTTGATGTCTTTGATCAATTGTGGCAGTTCTTTGTCTAGGGTAGAATTAACTGTATCCTTAGATCTTTTTGATTGTATAAATTAATTATAAATAGTTATTGAATAATTGTTTAGTAAGAATAAATTAATTAATATGTTGGACATATTAATTACATAAATAATTATTGGATAATTATTTGCTAATAGGAATAATTTATTTATTTATTAAACTAATTGTATACATATTTAATGGATAATTATTTATTAATCGAGGAGTGATTAATTTATTGGATAAACTAATTGTATAAATAATTATTCGATAATTATTTATTAAGAAAGAATTAATTAATATGTTAGACATATTAGATAAATATTAATTAATATATTGAATATATTAATTGAATTAATATTTATTGGATAAATATTAATTAAATAGAATTAATTTTTTTTTTTTTTTTGATTACAACAATTGAGTATAGGGAGATTCGAACTCGTGATCTCATGATCATTCAGCGTCCACTGATGCCGTTGAGCTACTGCTCTTTTGGCAAATAGAATTAATTAATACATTGGATATATTAATTGAATTGATATTTATTGTACAAATATTAATTAGACAATTCAAAACAATATTGAGAATATTTATTACATAAATATTAAAAGAAAATTTTCTATTATTCTTTTCTTTTTGAATATCATACCTCTCTTACTAATAGAAAGTCTGTGAGATCTTTATTCTTATTTCACTCACTCTAGAGTAACTCATCTCTAAAAAATAGAACTCTCATAAGTTGTCGGATGTAAACATATATCCTTAGTTTCATCGACTTGATTTGTCATTGGGATGTTTCAAATCAAAGAAAGAAAGAAGCATCCTTCTAGCTATTCTAAACCATCACATCTCGTACATCCAAGGATATTAATCAGGGATATTCAAATATATTAACTTATGTAATTATGATATTGCACTTTAAACAAAAACCTTCACTTCTTTCTTTTTCACGTAAAAAAGGGAAACCTCTCTTCTTAACAGTTATTATGTTTTTGACAATTAGAAAACACAAGCAAAAAGATAGAAAAATAAATTGAATAAAGTTTTTTTTTTTTGTTTTTAACAAAAAAAAAAGATAAGTGAGACATTTTAATAGTAGTTAATATTAATTTGGTAAGGATTTGAGATAAAAAAAGAGATAATAATTGTGAATCATATTACACTATTATTTTTCTTGTTATTTTTACTTTAGGACTAAAGGAAAATTAGTAAAACCCAACATTAAATTTTGTGGATAATTTTTTCTTTTTTATTTATTTTAAAATTCAAGTCATACACTAGATTTAATTTCATAATTTTCTTCGAGCACCATTGTACTTAAAATTTAATGCAATCACCGAGATAAATCTTATTGTTACTTATTATAAAATAAAAGTACTTTTAATACAGAAAGTACATAATTTTAGTTGATTTGATTTAATAATTTAATTGAGTCGAATTAGTTAATTTTATTGTTTATTTTTTAATATACATGTACACAAATACGTAATCATTCACATAAATATACATCTAAAACATTTTTTAGAACATGTTTGGCAGGAAGATGAGAAGGGAAAGGAAAAAAAATAAATAAACAAAAGTAAAAAAATAAAATAATAATTAAATTGGTTGACCAAGCAAACAATGAAAAGAATATCTTACATTTTTCTTTTCATTTTTTTCCAATATACCGAATATATCCTACTTTTTTGCCCATCCCCAATGTAGGAGTGTATTTCTATTTTCTAAATACATGATGGTATGATTAAAAAAAATGGATGGAATGTTTTCTTCTATGGTTTATGTAAAGAAAAATTAATGAAGAGTTTCGAAAAATTTAAATTTTAAATAATAATACGTTACTTATTTAAACAATCATATTTTTAAATCTAAATCAATTACAAAGAGACAATAGAAAATACAAACACGATTAATTTGACGAAATAAATTATTGAGCATTAGAAAATAATTATATTTTGTAAACAAGTTAAAAACAAAAGTTAATATATCATTGGTTTCAAGGATTATATTTCAATAATTAAAATTTGGGTATTTAGTATGGATATTCAAGTAGAGAATAATTATTACATTTTCATCCAAATTGATTTTAATTGCAAGGATATTCAAATGGATTTTTATACATAAATGAATTTAATTTTAATCACCATTTTGCCCTTGATTACCTTATATGGTATTTTTCGATTTTATAATTTTCGAAATTCTAATCTTATTTTATTTTATTTTTTCATTGAACTGTGTTTTTATTACATTTATTTTTTTCCTTATCTATGTGAAATTTTTTCCTTTTCAAGATCATCCCTAATTTCATTTTAATTTGATTTGAACCAAAACCTCAATCTTCTTTCTTTTTTATGTGTTTTTTTTGTTTAGCTGTCTAAACCTTGCAGAATCCATCTTCTTTTGGTTTCGTGGACGTTCATAGGTAATGTGTAAAATTTAGTTGATAATATCTTTATTATACAGTAATAAATGTTGTATTATGAGAATCGTTTCCATTACTTTTTTATTTTCGTTATCTGAATCGTACCGACTACGTTTGTTATCTAAACCGTCTGTGATTACTTTTTGTTCTGTTCGTCATGAATATTGAGTAAATTTATTTGTTATCTTGTTCTGTTCATTTTTTTTATAGTAATATCGTATTTATACTTATGTCTTCTTGCTAATATTCATTAAATTTTATATGTTTCCTTTGTCTTTTTCATAATACCATAATACTACATAATCAATACTGTTTGCATTACTCAATACAGTAAATTTATGCGATTACTTTGAAGACATTATAATTAATAATACCATAATACTACATAATCAATACTGTTGCATTAAACTATGTATGAAAAAATCGTCAGAATTTTCGTCAGTTACTTCTGCTTTCCTCGATGTACATAATCGGCTGAATTAAATACCATGCGACACATGGATGGTAGTTTCTACCATTTTATGTAAAGTATTTTTGTGGTTTTTAAAATGTCTTCAGTGGTAGGAAATTGAAAATAAGCTCAAGGGTATTAAATGCTGGAAATTGCAGATTGAATAATATGCTTCTAATAAAATTAGTTTTTTGGCAGAAATGTAAAATTTATTCTCTAGATGGCCATGAATATAAACTTAATATATGTACTGAAAAAAAAAATTAACATTACTTTCTTAAATAAATTCAAAGTTAATTTTAATTTTAATAGAAATAAAATATATAAAGATTTTTAATGAGTCTCAAAAATTTATGTAAATTAAAAAAAAAATAGAGATATATAATTCGGGGGAGTAATATTGTCAAAAGGAATGTACCCATCAATTATCTATAAAATTAATATTTGAACCTAATAAATAGTACTTTTTTTTAGTACACCTAATAAATAGTCTTAACATTAACGATAATGACTTTTTTTAAACTTATTAAATGAATAAATTAAATAGCAGTAGAATAAAGTTGAAACTCTAACTAGAGTTTGCTAGTTGAGTAAAACTTAACCAAGCATCTGAGTGCCACGTGTCAGAGTCGTGCAATATGCTCTGACAATCCACGTCCCTACAAGTCATGATGTGGCCAAGGAGAACGATAGATCATCCATCACACCAAGTAGAGTGTTGAACAGTGTCAGCTGGATGCATCAGAAAGTTAGTCACGATGGTGTCAAGGTGTCAATGTTAAGGCTTAGTAGGGGCACGAAAGGCCTCGAGCCATCCCGACGATTTCAAAGCTCGAGATTGAGTTTTGACGAAAGGCTCTAGAGTTAAGTACGTATGAAGCTAAGATGTAAGCTCTCCAAGTTTGATGTCAATCGGACATTAGACGGACGCTTCACGCTGGTGTTGATTCCTTGCCAAAAAGACATGCATTGGTAAAAGACTGAAAATGGTACATAAATGTACTATAGGGGAGGCATGGTGTCAGCTCTCCACCACCCCTGGGCTCTGTGGCCTTAGCGAGCTACCTTGTGGCACATGCATGTGTCATGGTGTGGTCGAGCGCTTGCGAGACGAGTGTCTTGGGCGTCTTCTTCGGGAATGGAAATTCGGGGACAGTGTCGGACGGCACGGGTGTGCCGACATTGCGCCCTTGCCTTCGGGATAGAGGCTTGTCACAATATCCGAGGGGTGACCCGCCATCTCGTACTAGAATCCCGCTGGCCGAATGGATGCGTGTGCAGTTAAGCATAAATCAAGATATTTCCGCTGCGTATTCGATGGAAGCTTAGTCGAGGTCTGGTAAACCTCGCTTAACGACCCGACGTGTCACAAAGTATAGGCGATCCGAGTTTGGGGCTTGAGTTCCCCTCTAAGGCTGGCCATGACGAGTGTCCGATCATGGCGCCGCACGAGTCGAAGAGTGCGATCGTGACACCACGCAACTTCGTTTTCTACTTCTTCACGTCGTCTTCTATTGCATTTCAGCACCTTAGTCTCTCCGTCGCCTCTCTGCAGTTCAGTGCCACCGCATCTTCCATCGATTTTTTAGTCTGGTGTTGCTACTGGTATTCTCCCAATCTTCATCAATGTCGTTCTTCTCACTCGAAAAACACGAATCCAACTTCTGATGGAAGAATGAAGGAGTGGTTTGGATCAATTATTTCCAGTAACAATAGCCATCAATGAAAAAGTTGGAAACAAATAATGATAAAAAAACAGTTATGCGGCAAATGGAGACTTAGTTTGTGTTTGGCTGTACTGCCATTTTGATTTATTGCATGTCTTTCAAATGTCATCTCTTCGGTTTCAGCTGAAAATTCCCTCCATTTGTTTTTCCACCATCTCATTTCTTTATTTATCATAGACTTGTTTGGAGTGACTTTTCAAGTTCTTTAAAAATGGTTTTTAAGTTTTTTTAAAAAGTACTTTTAATGTAATTGAATTTGTTGCAGCCTGATAATCTCATGGTGCAGCCAACATGAGTTTCATTGTAAGTATAAACCATAATGCAAATGAGCTTGTTTTCCTTTCAATAGGAAGGTTACATATTTTGACTTACTGCGTGATTTACTGCTGCATATTTGAAGATTTTATTCTGTGATATGACTGTACTTTAATGGCTGCATTATTAGTAGCATTTTGTTGGTTTATAAATCATGCTCAAAACTTGTCTGTAATGTTATATAATGGTTATTGGATCATTTATGTTTTGGTAGTATTTTAGCATTAAAGATAGATGAGGTATTTGTAAATTGTAATGAATAATTTATGTCAAGTTAAATTTTTATTGTTTTGGCTTCGGCTTCCAATAGGATAAAATCAAGAACTTCCATGATGCTTTATATGTTAATACTTGGGGGATATGGGCCAATATTTTTTAGTTCTTCAGGAGATTCTTGTTGTTGTTGTTTTTTGTTTTTGTTTTTTTGACAGCTTTACCAGAGGAGGAAACTGTACTCATTGATATGATATCTCAGAAGCAAGGAAGCTAATTGGCTTTTATAGGGAGAATGATTCATTAAAATAAGTGTAGGGGTGAGTTGGACTAGTACACCTTGCTTATAAACTTCCTTTGATGTATGGTGCGTCAATAACTCTAGTATTAAAACTTGGTTTCGATCTTGGAGTAGATTCCTCTTCCCACACAAAAAACCATTCGATGTAAAATATTGGGCGAGTGACTCTCTAGAGTGGCTTTCTAGTAAGGTGATAGGGTTAGTTCCCTCTGGGACATTCGATAAAATTGGAACGATACAAGCATGGCTCCTACAAGAAGGTGATAAAGATAGGGTTATACATTAGGGGTATAATAGTAGTTAGATTGATAGTTTGTTAATGAATTAGTTATAAAATGAGGGTGTGGGTATTGAGAAATGCGTCAAAAGTGTAGACCATTTTTGTATTGAGTTTTGAGTGTTATCAAGAATTCGAGGGTACATGTACAAGTAACATTAAGACTAGGAAAGTTCATATTTTCATTATTGTCTATCATTCGATACAATTGGGTTCTATCATGTGGATGTATGCTTTTCCACTAAATCCTTGACTTTCGTTATAAAATATGGAGTTTCTAATTTGAGCCATTCTTTGGTTCGAGTTATTTGGCGAGATAAGTATACGAAAAAGGTTACAATTTTCCCTTGGGAGGCTGCACATAAGACTGCTAGTACCAAGACTAATCTTTTAAGAAGAACATCTTTCTTTGTTTTGTCTCCAAGTTGGTGTCCTTTGTGCAAACCATGTGAATCTTAGGACATAAGAAGCACATACATGTGAGACGAATGTGGCCATTGTGCCTATTTTTATAAATGTATGACACAAGCATATCATGGAGATAGGGACATATTATTTATTTTATTTATAAAATTAAAAGATCAAAATCATAATAGTAATTTTTCTTTTTACTAATTATGAAAAATAGTTAAATAAAAAATGTAAATGAATAATGAGTAGCCTTTGAATCTAACTCAGATAGTTGTATGAGTCAATTTAAATCCAATAAAGAATAGAAGTCGAATATCTGACAAATGATTTGTTCAAGATGTACGAATAGTGTGTCTATGACTTGTTCAAAATTATAAAATAATAAAAAGGGAGCACCAAACTTTGTTTGTTCGATACGTGTTTGAAGCATGTCTATAAGTACCCGCATCCGCCACGTGTCTGATAGAGATACTTTGTCAAACACAAAGTGTTTGTGTCATCTAAAGCATGTTTTTTCCAATCCTTAAAGACTTTGGGATGTGTCTAACATTTTTGTGGGAAACCAGTATTGGTGTATCTCAACATCTTTGCAAGGAAGCCAAACCATTGTTGTGGGAAAACATTATTATGGCTTTTTTGGATGCTTTGACAATAATGATTCTGAAGATTTTTTTTTTTAATTCGGAAAATCGAAACTTTGCTCGACTATACTCAGGGCTACTTCGCCCATCCCTATACTAGGCATCAAGAGATATCGAAGGAATGGAGACATGGGAACGCACCTTAAAAAACTCAAGCCTTTGGCCACCGCGCTTCCCCTTGGGATATCAAACAAGGAGATTCTTCATGATAGACTCTTGACGTTGTTGTGTATTATGTTGTTTTTTGGCGAAAATGTTTATCTTCATTTCTTATAGCTTTAACTTTCTCCTTTCTCTTATCCAAAAAATAACTTTCTCCTGTAAAAATGGGAAGATCTTGTGTGATTCATGCCTCTATTATCGTTTTGTAAATTCATACTTGCATGAAATTGATTTTTATATGTGTGTGTATGCGTAGAGTTAGGATTGGGGCTTTTGACAGCGTGCATTTTCTTCTTTATCCATGTAGTCGATGTCAATCTTGTGGATAGGGAATGGAAGTGAAAAGTTAGTTAAGAATTTGAGAGTTGAGGGTGTACAATTTTGTATTTTACAATCAAGGTGTAATGACGGTGTTTTAAGAGTGGAGATGGTAAAGTTTTCATGAGGCACAAGGATGCTATGAAAGTGTGTCCAGCCAAAATTTTCTTTACATCGTCTAAGACAATAGTCGAATAATTTTTTTTGTAGAACTTTGGAAAGGAGGCTACGTATTTTCATTTTGCTCAGTGAGAAATTCGCTTAAACACGCAACGACGACGAAAAACAATCGTCGCCTTTGTGGCAATCAAAGGCGACCAAACAAGTATCTGTCGCTTTTGCTTATCGCAACAGCGGCAGAGTAGCTACGTTTGTCGCCTTTGATGTAATTCAATTTTTTTTGAAAATGCGGAAAGGCGACGGTGGAAGTTGTACCGTCGCCGAATCCCAATCATTTTTATGGGCTTCGGCGACGGCACAGCTACTCCGTCGCCTTTTCGCATTTTCAAAAAAAATTGAATTACATCACAGGCGACAGAGCTCAATTTCGTCGCCTTTGCTCCCGATTACAGAATCCACAGTTCGCGATTGCTTCTTCATTATTACGGTTTCTTCTTCCATTTTCTCCCAAAACCTCTCAAAAAACTCGTCCTCTTCGCCACCTCTTTCATCGAAATCCTCCACCATTCTTCCAAAAGGTAAGATTACGTGTTTATTTCGTTTAAAGTTTCGTTAAATTCGTTTAAACTTTTGTTAAATTATGTTGAAATTACATGTTATGTGTTTAGTAAGTTTAGATTCTAAATGAAATTGGTTTATAGTTTTTGGATTTATGTTTTAGGTTTCCCTTTTAGTTTAGATTTTAGAAATAAGTTTTGGTTTTTAGAATTAGGTTTTTCAGGTTTTTGTTTGAATTGGTATTTAGGAATAGATTTTCGTTTTTAGTTTTTAGAATTATGGTTACGGTTTGTTTTAGTTTAGTTGTTAGAATTAGGTTTATAGTTTATTAAATTTAGTTATTGTTTTGAAATTGGTTTTTAGGATTAGATTTTCGTTTATAGTTTATAGAATTATGCTTTAGGTTTTCTTTTAGTTTAGTTGTTAGAATTAGGTTTTTGTTTAAAGTTTAGTTTCTTGAATTATGTTTTTGTTTTTTTTATCGTTTTTAGAATTAGACTTTAGGTTATATTTTTAAGTTTGAATTTAGTTTATAATTTATGGATTAATTAGGAATTATGTATTCTAGATAAATTAACGTAGCACATTCTAATAAATTTGTTCACACAAATCATATGTAGGATTGTTCGGGCAAACAACAAAAAAGAGTGTGCTACATTAATTTGGATGAAAATATGAATACATATTGGGTTAGAAATATGGACAAATTGTCCTCTGAATACGCCGAAGGTGTTAAACAGTTTTATAAAGTTTTATATATGACGTTAAAAGATTCCGATATCACAGTTCATTTTTTGGATGTAGGTAGTAGTAGCAGTAGTACTACCCTGCAGCAATGCAGAGGATGCTCGGGGGCGCGGACAGTGTCGGACGATCTCAGTAAAAGGTATACAAAAATATGAGCTTAACTTAATTTTTTTTTTCACATAAGTCTTAAGAATGATGGCTATCCTGCAGCAAAGTTAGCCATCATTCCAACATCGTTCATCTCTATTATATGTCGTGTAATAAATGTGTTTTGAGGGTGGAGATGGTAAAGTTTTCACGAGGCACATAGATGCTTTGAAAGTGTGTCCAGCCAAAATTTTCGTTACATCGTCTAAAACTAAAACAATAGCCGAATAATGTTTCTGGTAGAACTTTGGAAAGGAGGCTACATATTTTCATTTTGCTCCCTTCAACAGACTTGGCCACAAACAGACAAAACAAGTGAATCATGATCACGAACAGGAAAAGTTGGATCTTGATGGAGACAGAGGAGATTGAGAAAGTGGTGAACGACGAAGAGAAGGCACGAGTGGAGGGAGACTGGCGACAATGGCCGGCAGGGTTTGGGTTTAGCATCTGGATGCAAAGGTTAAGGTAAGAGGGAGTAGAGAGAATAGAGAGATCAATACTATCTTTTGCTAATAAAGTTGGTTGTAGTTGGTTTAGGTTGTTCCTCTTTTGGTTAGGCACTTATTTTTGTTGGCCTATTGTATTTTGTTCTTTCATTCCTTTAATAAAAGTCATTTTTATTTTAAATTAGAAACTTGATATAGATTACTCAAAAAATAAAAGCACCATGTTTGAGAAAAGGGATTGATTTGAGAGAGAGGTTTGTAAGTCATTCCATTTCATAAAAAGTTCAAAATTTTTTAATTTTAATGGAAATAAAATATATAAAGATTTTTAATGTCTCAAAAATTTATGTAAAATTAAAAAATAGAGATATATAATTGGGGGAAAATGAATATTTGAACCTAACAAATAGTCCTCTTTTTTTTAGTACACCTAATGAATAGTCTTAACATGTATGATAATGACTTTTTTTAAACCTATTAAATGAATAAATTAAATAGCACTAGATAAAGTTGAAACTCTAAAAAGTGTTTGTTAAAGATATTAAAATGGAGTTGAATTTTAGTACGATAGTTTTAAGATTTTTTTTTTAGAATTTGTCTCCAGAAAGAGATAAAGCCAATATTTCAGCGCAATGTGGTGCAACCAGAAAGCGCCATGTGGCGCCAGTGCAAATTTTTTTTTTCCTCTTATTTATTTAAATATATTTATAAAAGAAAATTATTTATAAATATTCATAAATGTCACATCATATCGCATCTAAACACTTTCATAACTTCCTCATAAACAGTGAACTAAAACCTTCAAATAAACAAAAATTAATAATATCACCTTCTAAACACTCTACTAAACCTTCAAAAAAACAACTATTACTAAACACTCAAAATAATTCCTCCATCAATCGGCCATATTTGCTGCTTAACTGACCTGCCTATGGTGTCGCAGAAACTCAGACGCCTCAACAATGCCTGAAGGATCCAAAACCGTCCACTCACCGTTCCTCACTTATGCTTCCATGCTATCTCTTCTCACTCTATGCCCTCCCTTTGTTATCTTACTGTAATTTTCTCTCTTTCTTAAAACCTTGAAATGGATCACATTCATTTTTCTCTAATTTCAAAGATCCATCTAAAATCTCGCACATATTGTGAATATCTCGGAGTTTCTCTCTTGCAGATGGTACACGATGGTTCATGGCGATGGTTCTGTTTCTCAAACTTGGAATTACTTATACCAAAATGGATTGAGAGGGTTTGTAAATATATGGCCGCCGCCCTC
>JBBMEG010066246.1:0-13842 GCA_037832605.1 Cyclanthera cordifolia
ATATATATATATATAAAGTTTTTTTAAAAATTATTTCTATGATATTTTTCTTATATAATTAACTATTTAATTGAAATTAATAAACATTATCATAACTATTGAAAAAATATTTAACTTATAGTATATTGATTTAAGATCGAAAAAGTTGGTAAAAATTTGAAGAAAAAAAAAATTAAGACCGTCAGAGAGGGTCAACCAACCTAATTATAGACGAATGAAGGGATGGGAGGGTCAACCAATCTAACTTAATTTAGCAGTTTAATTATTACTTTATTTGGATTGGATTTAAATATATGAAAATTTTAATGAATTGGATTAGTTATTAGGTTGTTTAAGATTCATTTGTATTAACTGATCCAACTGAAATTTATAACTAATTTTTAAAAATATGTTGTTTACCTATAACATAATTATATAGGTATATATTTATTTTATTATTATTTGTAGACGTTTTATTCTCAATAATATTTTTGTTGTTTTTAGATTTCTATTTAATTTATGAAATTATAATTATGTCAAATATTTTTATCGATTTTAATTATATATTTGCTCTATGAAAATTATCTGTTGTTTTGTTCTCTCTCTCTCTATATATATATAATATTGATTTTACATTTGTATGTCGTTTATATTTGATGTGTGACAAGATTATATATTTGAATTATTATTATTTTATTTTTTAGTAATTGAACTTAAAATAATAAAAAGTAAAACTATTTCGGTTTACATAAAAAAATTCAAATGTGAGATACTGCATATGTTTGGAGATAATAGTATTAAAGATAAAACCCATTTTCAACGTTGACAATTAGTTTTGGTTAGTTTTTTTTTTTATTAATACGATTTTGGTCTATATTTTTTTGTTAAATTTTAAACGCCAAAATTTCAATATCAAATTTCCAACTCTACATTTTTCAGAAAAAATAAATAAAATAATAACAGCAAACTTATGTTGATTTTTCTTAATAAATTATTTTATTCTTCTATAAATTTTATTAACATTTTAATGATTTTTTTTATTAGTATAACATTAAATTTAGCATTTAATCTAATTTTAAGTATTTTTCAAATTCATTAACTTAAAAAAAAAAAAAATTTAAATGCACTAAAATTGAATATTTAATTTTTTTTTTTGAATCAAAATAAAAATATTTAAAATACATCAAAATAATATATTACACTTTTTTATTCAATAATAATTGAAAATTAGAGCTCCATGATTTCTTATTTAAAATAAAGTTTTGTTCCTCTTTCTTTCGAGGAAGATTCCTATGGTCAGAATTTGAATCATCTACACGTCGCCGTTTTGTGCGAAAATGGAGAACGAAATTTCCACCAAAATAAAAACTAATGGCAGATTCGTAAATTCAGAAAATTCCAGGTCCAATTTCCAATCCCATATTTATTTCGTCAACCCTATATATATAATTCGCAGCCTGTACCAAATAACGAGCCAAATTCATAACTGAATTTCATCTTCTTCTTGATTGGATACTGGTAATTTACAAATTCAAAGAACAAGAAAAGAGAAAGAGAGCTCGAACCGAAGACCGATACCTAAATTTTCAATCCTCCATGGAATTAAGAAGTGGATTTCCACTTCTTCTTCAGCAATACCAGGCGTTGTTCAAGAAGAATATCTTGCTTTCATGGCGGAGCAAGAGAGCTACATTTCTCCAGCTATTTTCCTCTCTCTTTTTCATATTCCTCATTTTTTGTATTCAGAAAGCCATTGAAGCTCGCTTTAGCTCCTCAACTGCTCTGAACGATGTTCGCAATCCTGAACTTCAGCCTAATCCTTCGATTCCGCCTTGCGAGGATAAGTTCTATACAAAACTTCCTTGTTATGACTTCGTGTATAGCGGCAGTTCCAGCCCTAAGATTCGCAGCATTGTCGGCGCTATTATGGCTAATAATCCCGGCCGACCGATTCCTCCTGATAAGGTGTATTTTTCTAAATTCTGAGTAGTTATTACAGTATAATCATTCTTACGTCTTAAATAAAGCCTACTATGTTGTCGATGACCATTGGAATTTTAATTTCGAGAGTTTTCTTTGGGGATTCTTCGCTTGACGGCGTTGCGTAGTTTGGACGCAAAGGAATCAATGAAAATTGAGGGTTTCGTAAAGAAACATAATACTCTGATAATAAGCCTTATAGAAGCTAAGACGATTTACTGTTTATCGCATGACGCCTTGCTTCCTGGTAGTAGAATTCGCTTAAGAATTATGCGTGTAAATTGTCATGGTGTTTTGTTTAGCTGAAATTGGCGTTGGGATAATGAATTAAAAAGAAGCTTTTATTTTATTGCGAAACTATATGTTTGTTTGATATATAGTAGAGACTAAACTATCAAGGAGCTTCCTAAATCAATAATCAATGTGATATGTATTTTTACTTTGATGATAATGCATCCTTGGTCTGGTTTTATTTAATAATCAGATGTTCTGTACATTTTTTTAATTGCAAGGTAGTACTTTTTACTCCCATCTTTTTTTCTTCAACAAAGGGGAATTCTCACTAAGTGAACTGCATTTTGATCAACTTTTTATACATGGCCAAATGACAGGTTCTTTCATTTGGTACACCTGCTGAAGTAGATCGATGGCTTTTGAGCAACCCTATGACTTGCCCTGGCGCCTTACATTTCAGTGAAAGAAATGGGACTGTGATAAGTTATGGTATACAAACTAATTCTACTGCTGTGGCAAGAAGAGGACAATACGAAGACCCCACGTTTAAATTTCAAATTCCGCTCCAGATCGCAGCAGAGCGTGAAATTGCTCGATCTTTGATTGGGGGTAATATTCTTAAATCAATGCTTATATGTACCAAATCCACGTTTTTCTGAAGTTGTTACTTCTTGAGAAGAATAATCTCACTGACGTTTCTCTATGGATTGATTTTTTTCTATTTAGTTCCCAACTTTAGCTGGGTTGTCAACTTCATGGAATTTGCACACCCGCCCGTGGACAATTTCTCAGCTGTGAATACTGTTGGGCCAACATTTTTTCTAGCCATTGCTATGTTTGGTTTTGTACTTCAAATTAGTTCCTTGATTACAGAAAAAGAGCTCAAACTTCGCCAGGTCTATGTTTTGTGATATGTTAATATCATTTAATATATCCGTAATCTTTTCATAGTCTCTAACAAAACCTTTCCCTCTCAACTTCTGTGCAGGCAATGAGCATGATGGGTCTGTATGATACTGCATATTGGTTATCATGGCTCACATGGGAAGGAATTACCACACTCATTTCATCTATTTTGACTGTTCTATTTGGAATGATGTTTCAGTTTGACTTTTTCTCTAAAAACAACTTTGCGGTTGTGTTTCTTGTCTTCTTTCTCTTCCAGCTCAACATGGTATGACAGTTTTGGCAATCGTTATATGTCCAAAAGTTCATTCCTAATATTGCCTCTTCTTGCAACACTACTTGCCACAAATTAATCAATAATATTCTCTTCTAACTTTTATGTTAGGTTGGATTTGCTTTTATGTTATCTGCGTTTATTAGCAAGTCGTCTTCATCCACTACTGTGGGCTTCTCTATCTTTATTGTTGGATTTCTCACTCAGGTAATTATGTGTTTGCGTTAACTGTATGTAAATACTAATTAATTTCAGTGTCCACAATGACTAATCTTACTTTACCGTACAGCTCGTCACTGCATTTGGATTTCCTTATTCAATTGACTACTCAAAATTTTATCAAATCATCTGGTCCTTTTTCCCGCCTAATCTTCTAGCTAAAGCTCTTTCTCTGCTTTCCGATGCCACTTCTACACCAGGAGATTCGGGAATCAGCTGGAGTAGACGCACAGAGTGTGCTCTAAATGATACTGAGTGTGTCATAACTATGGTATGTAATCAATTTAATGCTAAATTATTTGTCTAGGCCATTTGCTAGGCATAACTTAACCCTTTTTTTGGACTTCTGATTCTGACAGAATGATATTTATTTATGGCTTGTGGGGACATTCTTCTTATGGTTTTTATTGGCCATCTACCTCGACAACATCATCCCAAATGCTTCTGGTGTGAGAAAGTCGGCCTTTTACTTTCTTAGGCCAGGATATTGGACAGGAAAAGGAGGAAGTAAAGTTGAAGGTAGTCAAATTGGAAACTACTTTTTTTTTCCCCTCATGGCTTCCCCCGTAGTTCAAATCTATATTGACTAGAAAATTTGTTAATTTTTTAAATTTTTGTTTATAGAGGGTGGCATCTGCAGTTGCTTGGGTTCAGTTCCAGTATTGGAGCCTATTACTCCTGATGATGAAGATGTTGTTGAAGAGGAAACCACAGTGAAACGACAACTTTCAGATGGAATAATGGATTCAAATGTTGCGGTTCAAATACGTGGCCTTGCAAAGACATATCCCGGAGCTTGGAAGACAAACTTCTGTTGTTGCTGTAAATGCAAGAAAACTCCTCCTTACCATGCTGTTAAGGTAAATAACTCTCAACTTTTTGGTTGAGGTTGGCAGACTAAACAGGAAGCAGACATTTAAAAGCATTCTATAATTTGTTGCAAGATGTACTTATATTCTTTTGGTGAAGTTTTGGCTGCCAAATGACATATGGCGTGGTTACAGTAACAAATATAAAACTATATTTCCATATGCATTTGTAAATTAATATAAAACATATAAATGATAAATGCTCCATTGGAATGGTGCAATAATATAATACTGGAACAAATTTCAGGGCTTATGGGTGAACTTTGCTAAGGATCAACTATTTTGTCTTCTTGGACCAAATGGTGCTGGGAAAACCACAGCAATCAATTGTTTAACTGGGATTACACCAGTGACTGGTGGAGATGGTAATACGATCTCATTAAATTCTCTTTGTTGGACATAATATCACAATATTGAAGGGAACTAACTGAGCCATATATTACATAACAGCATTAATATATGGATATTCTGTTCGTGACTCTGTTGGCATGGCAAATATTCGGAGAATTATTGGTGTTTGTCCACAGGTGATTAATTATTTTGCAAAACTTCTCAATGTTTTCTTGCAAGTCCATCCTCTGAACAAATTGTGTTTGTTCTTTCTGTGTGTTTCACAGTTTGATATACTATGGGATGCTTTGTCTGGGCAAGAACACCTCCATCTTTTTGCTACAATAAAAGGCCTCCCACCATCTTCAATAAGATCGGTATTTAATTTCCTAAATAAGTTCTGTTATCCCAGACCAATTATACTTTACAGCTATATGCATAAACTTAGAGATGATATTGGTTTTAATATTCCCATCTTACGCTGTGCATTGAATGAAATAGATTGCTGAGAAGTCGTTGGAAGAAGTAAAACTCACTCAGTCTGCAAAGACAAGAGCTGGGAGTTACAGTGGTGGAATGAAGCGTCGATTAAGTGTTGCCATAGCACTTATTGGTGATCCAAAGTTGGTCATCTTAGATGAACCAGTACGTAGAACTGAACTATATCCCATAAAGATAAGTCTGATGTTTAAAGGAACTCAAAATCTTTGTAAACTTAAATGCAGACAACCGGAATGGATCCAATAACAAGGAGGCACGTATGGGATATCATTGAGAGTGCAAAGAGAGGACGTGCAATTCTTTTAACAACACATTCAATGGAAGAAGCTGACATTTTAAGTGACCGCATTGGAATCATGGCAAAGGGAAGGCTCCGTTGCATTGGAACTTCAATCAGGTTGAAGTCAAGGTTTGGTGCTGGCTTTGTTGCGAATGTTAGTTTTGCCAATGGCAACGGCGGGCAAACTCCTCCTCCTAATGGTAATGGGGTATTGACTACCCCTGCTGACCATGAAGAAATTAAGCAGTTCTTCAAATCTGTATGTTCAGGAAAATAAACTGACCTTAGATTCCCCTATGTTATATATACGTTTAATTCCTAACTGAAATTCTGCCATGATGATAGCGCTTGGATATTCTACCCAAGGAAGAGCACAAATCGTTTATAACTTACATCATTCCTCATGACCGAGAAAAGCTTCTGACGGTAATCATTCTGACTTCTTTTCTGAAAATGTTTACTAAAAAAGAGATGTTTGGGCCATTGAGAATGGTTATGGGAGAATAATTCCTTTACTCATGCTGGGGCTACCAACAATCACTCCTCCCTAATCATTCTCCCTATAAACAATTTTTTATTCTCTCTACACTCACTATTTTGTTTCCCCATAGTTATTGTCTGCAACCCAAACACTAGTGATTTCCCCATAATTATTCCCAGCACTCCAAACGTAGGCAACGATTTCTCCACATAATTATTCTCTTTGCCTCATATTCTTATTCCCTCATAATTATGCACATTCTCCTTGCCCCGGACGCCCCTTAATTTGTTGCGAGGCTTTCATGAATCAAAGCTCATACCTTACCATTTATGATGGCGGAACAGAGATTCTTTGATGAACTTGAGGAGAGGAAGGGAGAGCTTGGAATATCTGATATCCAACTCAGTCTTACTACCCTTGAAGAAGTATTCTTGAACATAGCAAAACAGGCAGAGTTGGAAAGTGCTGCAGCTGATGGAACTATGGTGTCGCTGACTCTAACAACATCTGGCCACACTGTTGAGGTAACACTCATCATTAAGCTAATTAAAGAACATCATCTTAAACTGCCTTTTCCAATGAAATGATTCTATAAAAAGCTGTGCCTTTTCTTCCCTTATGCCATTCAAAACTATGACATCACAGATACCAGTAGGATCAAGATTTGTGGGAATTCCAGGGACAGAAACAGCAGAGAATCCAAGCGGGATAATGGTAGAAGTCTACTGGGAACAAGATGATTCGGGTGCTCTCTGCATATCCGGTCACTCCGAAGAAATGCCAGTGCCCCTCAACGTGCAGCCATTGGCTTCTCTGAGATCCCTCTCTTTGCGATCAGCTTCTCAGAGACGCCGTTTTGGCGCGAGAGGCCCAGTCCATGGCATTGTGTATGATCCGGAACAGGTAGCTGCTCTCAATTCTCGTTGAATTTAAATTTACCTGCAGTGTATTATAGTATAGAATATTTAAATTTGGTGAAGATTTTTTTTTGTTTAGAGCTGTATTGTTTCACTTTCATTGTAATTTATTATATGAATAAATACTTATTCACTGAATCATATTGATATATATTCTTTCTGCTTGAATAGTATTTGATCTCTCTAATTTAAGCTTTCCTTCATTTTGATTAATATACTTTTAAAATAGTTTTTTTCTTAGTCCATCCATCTTAGGTCTCATAATTTGAAATGTCTGTTTTGGTCTTGTACTTTAAAATGCAGACTGTTTTTTAAGTCACTATGTGCAAAATTCTAATACAATTATATATATTATAACAAACCATCTAAGTTTGGGATTCAATAAGACATGGAGTTTAATTTATAGTGATATCTATATATAAAATAATTTCTTACCATTTTTTTTGATATTTAAATGTTGTAGAGTCAAAGTGGCATGTCACATCAAAATAGTCGAGGTGATCGTATACTTGTCGAACACTCATATATAAAAAATTCATCGAGTAAATTATATATTTAGTCCGAAAGTTAGAATTTAGTGATTATGGCTAAAAAATCAAAAATTTAGTTTAATACGTTAAGATTTAGTCTTTCTGATTTTAAAAACTAAAACTTAGTTTCTATGGTTCAATAAAAACTAAAAAATAGTCATTATCGTTCGTAATTTTTGATGAATTAAGTACAAGTAAAAAATATTTTTGTTTAGCCAATCAAGCTCATACCGTAGTTGTTGACACATAGATAACTAATTTTCATATATTTAATTCGCCAATGATTACGAATAACAAATACTATTTTTTAGGTTTTATCAAATGAGATGCACCAAGTTCTAACTTTCTTCCCATCATAATGATTAAATGTTAGATTTTAATAAATTTTAAGTTTCGTCGAACTAAAAATATCAAATTTATAATTTATCTAAAATTATATATATATATATATATATATAGCATAAACCTTCCAATACAAAGTTATTGCTACACGTGAAGAAAAAAATGAGATAGGAAAGGAAACAAAAAGAGGGGGACGGACCAAAGCAAAGCTTTCAAAAGCAGAGGGGCTAAAATGAATCAAAGTAAGCTAAAAGGACCAAAGTGAAATAATTGTCACATGAGACAGAGCTGCTCAGCTGGATGATTGAATAGGTGGGCCTGATTGAGTGGGATCTGGGCCGTCGGTTCAGCCCAGAAGTGGCCCATTACAGACCGCATCTTCTCTTTCAACCGCAAATGGTACGCTCCTTTCAATCTCAACGGCTTACAAATTTAAATTCGAAATTCGAATTTGTGAGCGTATTTGTATATACCTTTTTTCTTTAAGCATCTGCAAATCGAAGTGGGGCAGGCTGGTAGCCGTTCAAAACTTTTCCCCTCTTTATCATCACCGTCCGTTACTGACGCTGCCGTTGCAAATTTTAATCCTCCTCAACAATCTCCAACAACGTTCATAATCAGCACTATTCACACGAAAATTCCTAAAAAGAAAATATAATTAAAATTTTAAAATATTTGTATATATTATTATTAATACTCTACCGTAAGAAAATAGGTGATAATTATTATATTATTAACTATATTTGTTTTTTTTTTAAGTTATTATATTTATAATTATTTTTTTGTATTCTTAAATTCACTATAAACTTAATTTGTGTACATGATTGGAAGAATAATATAATTTATAACCATATTTTTGTACTCTAATATATATATAAACATATATTATTATAAATTTTCCACTTATACATTTGAAAGCATTTTTTTTAATACAAATTGGGAGAAATTATTGAAAAGTGTATATTTAACACGTTGGTCATATACCGTCCCCAAGAATACGCAGTTGGTTGATTGCATGGAATACCTTTAAGATTTATGTTTGAGATCTATCTGTGATATTAATTTGTAGTCTCTATTTTTTTTGATTATTATCCGTCGTTGTCATAGGTGTTTGTAATCATTAGGATATAATATGATTATTTATTGTTGAATTTTTTTTTGGGTCTTTGTACACGTGTCTCTCGGACAGCGCGAGTACACTGTTAAACATTTGAGTTTAAGATATGGATGACAGTTTCCATATTTTCCCGCCTAATCAAAATTTTCTTAATATTTATTTTAATTTATTTCATCCGAGTATAAAAACCCCAATGAAAGAGCTATTTTCAGTGCAACAATCATCGTCCATTACAATCGGAGCGGGGAAAGATCGAGAGAAAAGAAACTATACTTTTTTGAACTCCAGGATCATCCATGGAAGAACCAATCAAGGAGCAGCAATCCACTCCAATCCCAGGTTTGATTTTCCCTATTTTCCCTTCCTAAATTACTACCCATTTTCCGAATTTATATGTTTTTGCTGATTTTTGGTTGTTCGATTGAGTTAGGGAACTCAACGAAACCTAAGCTTCAGCGATATCCTTTGCGATCTGGGACTAAATCGAAGGAGGAAAAGCCCCCTCTGCCTGAATT
Source organism: Cyclanthera cordifolia (assembly GCA_037832605.1). NCBI lineage: Eukaryota > Viridiplantae > Streptophyta > Magnoliopsida > Cucurbitales > Cucurbitaceae > Cyclanthera > Cyclanthera cordifolia. The sequence continues at coordinate 9,475 of JBBMEG010066246.1, forward strand.
GTCGAATCCTCCTTCTGCCTCTAAACGGTGACTTTCTTTTTATTTTATATTTAATTACCATTTTAATTTGTGTTTGTGAATGCTTATGTGTTAATTGATTCGATCATTTGGGGGGTTTTTGTTTATCATCTGTCTGTGGAGATAAATCGACAGATTTACTATGATTTTTGTTCATTTTGTTTGATATTCTCAAGTATCTGTCATTAATGCTTACAAATGGTGGTTCATTCTGTTTATTTCGTTACTTGTTTTACTTTTTCTGCACAATTCACGTTTGTTTGTTCAGTTACTTTTTTAATTTGTCTTGGAGAGGGTGTTTATGCGTTAATTGATTTGGTAATTTGAAGGGTTTTGTTGATCATCACTCTACAAATCTTTCTGTGGAGATGAATCAACCGGTATTACTGTAATTTGGGTTTACCCTGTTTGATACTCTCAAATAACTGTCATAAATTATTTCACTCGTTCTCTTTAGTTTTTATGTTGGCTTTGCCTTTTGGATATATTGTTTCTGTGACCTGTAGTCTAGTCTAGGTTGGAGAAGAGTGAAACTCCCGTAAACTTATGTAGGAAAGCTCTTCATTTTATCTATGTAGCACCATCAGGTGACACAAAAAATCATTATATAAATAAAAATATTTAAAATTTGATAAATAAAATGTAGAGCTTTGTTACACATTCACGTGTAGGAGAGTTTTGCTGATTCGAGTCTTGGAGAATACTTTTTATTGTATGTACATTTTTTTCCCTCTTCTTATTAGTTTCTATTCTTCTTGGGTTATGATATGTAACTAAGTTCATCTCTTTACATGACCTTGGGAATTGCATATTTTGAATTCTTATTTCATTTATCATTACCATCCACATCTTTAACTAACTTTGTGCATTATTATTTAACGGGATTTAATAATCATTTAGTTTTTATTTTTTTAAATATGGCATGCAACAATGCTTAGTTTTCTTACTTTGATGTCTATATTGTACCCATGTTTTTAAAACCAAACCAAAATTTAAAAACTATATAAGCTCTTTCAGAACTTGTTTTAGTCTGTGGAATTTGGTTAGGGTTCTAATATTTCATTAAAAGGGAAGATGAAACATTGTATAAATAATTTGAGAGAAAATAAGCTTAAATTTCACAAACGAAAAATAAAATGATTATTCCAGCAGATCCAAAAACGAAATGGTCATCAATTCGGGCCTAAACGGTTCTGTTTAACATTATTCATCAAATTTTCTTTGTTTATTGCAGTTGAGAATAATCGATTTTTGCATGGAGTTTCAGGGTTAAATCTGTATCCAGTGTGAGTAAGAGTGTTGGAGTCCTTGACCTATCTGCCAAGGACAAGTCTGCTAAACCACCAAGAAGGCTGTCAATTCCAACTAAGAATGTAAGCCCTACTCAAAAATTAGTTGGCAACATCACTCCGATATCAGAGATCCGAAAAACTACCAGAAGCCAGGGGAAAAGTGATACACCTGTTTCTGAGGTTTCACGTTCAAGCAAGAAAACATTCAATATTCTGTCTTCTACATCATATTGGCTTTCACAGATCAAGCTCTCTGAAGCTGCTTCTAAGCACTCAGTGTCACTTGGGTTCTTTAAACTTGCATTAGATGCAGGCTGCAAGGTATATAATATTTTTATCTAAGACTTCTCTTTGTTCTACTTGAGTCTGAATTCGACGGATTAGTGAAGTTGCTCAGCTTGTAATTATGAAAGTCTTGTTGTTTATGTTATTAACTCTATACTTATTGTTACCAATACTAACGAAACATAAAACCAGCCTCTTCGCCGGATGCGCGATGAACTCAAGGCCTACATTGATCGTTGCAACCTTGATGAAAGTGAACAAACAGTGAAAGATTTGGTTGAAAGCTACAACGCTGCAGAAGACACGGAGCAACTGCAGGTTTCTGAAACCTTTTCTCAGGGGCCTGAAATGGGAACAAGGTCTTCAGATGATGAAGTTCATAGCTCTTCTTCCACAGTGGAGCCTAGGAAACTTAAACCAAAGTCCTTAAACACCAATATTACTAAAACTACCCCAGTAACGGAGGTCGTCAATCAGAGAAATCTTACTACAACTCCCAGAAATCGGGGTCTTTGGAATAAAAATGCTGCTCCAAATTCAACTTCAGATACAGCAAAAAGATCTGTGAAGAAACCCCAAAAGCCAAACAAGCAAGAACCCTTTCAAGGAAAGGAAAAGGCCAAGAAACATGGAAAGAAACAGCTCGACGAGAAAGGTCAGTACAAGGAAATGGTTATATACAGTTCCAAACATTTGAAACATACTGAAATCTTTATATTGATCTGCAGTTCCAGCCGGCTTGAGTCACGACGAAGATTCAGTGCAATCAAACAAAGAAAACTTGGTATAAAGATTCTTTTTCTTTTACTCTTAAGGTCCTCAACTTCAATCCAATTCGTCTTATTTGAAGTTTTGATGAACTCTTGTCTTTTTTTCTCTTGTCCTTACAAGGAGGCTCCTCAAATTGAAGTGACATCGACTGAAGAAGTAATATAAAGATTCTTCTGCACATGAAAACTCTGGGGATTCTAGTGTTTTCTGCCTGTTTTGGTGTTTTTGATTTGTGTGGCGATTTCTTTTGAGTACATGAGTGATGAAGTGAAAGCTTCGGTCTTTGGTGTGCGCTTTCTTCTTGTTATAAACATAATAGTTTATAAGCTGTGTGTCCTCTGTTGCTAAATACATATACATGAGGCAATACTATCAATTGTATTGAAAGCTATGATAGTAAGTGTTTCAGCTTCGAATTTATAAATCTGTGCGCTCTGGTAATGATTTAAACATACATCAATAGGTTAAAAAAAGGATAATGATGAACTCCGTTTCCTGAAATTGTCTACTTACGAACATTTCTTGACAAACCAATGGCTGAAAGTATGTAAACTATTGATGAATTATTTACAAATCTGAAAAGTTCTCGAAACATTCATCATATCACTGTCTCTACTACCACTAGGAGATGGACTCTTAGAGGTGGAGCTTGTTAATGATGGAGCTGCCTGAAACCCCACATTTCCCTTTGTTGCTAGCCTCGCCCCTGTTTCCGCTGCTGATGATTGAGCTGAGGGCAGCCATCAATGCTGATTGGAATCTTGGGTCCGACACATTTGCCTTGATGCTGCTATAGTGTTGGGTAGCGGCGGTGGTGGTGGGAGTGAGATAGGCTCCGTAAATGTTGTTACTATGTGGAGGGGGTTGTTTATCAAGGTCTGATGACATTCCTATTGGATTTTGGTTTATATTATAAGGTTGGTTATTACTGGTATAGCCACTATTGTTGTTCCAAGACATGAAATTTGGTTGAGGAGCCAAAATCAAAGAAGAGGAAGTGGAGGGAGGATTTGAAGTTAGGTCTAAGGTGATTGTGGGATGATGGTTGAGAGAAGAAGATAGCATTGAAGAGTTTGTCAAGTAGAGTTGCTTTGAATTGGTATTATTAGTGGGATACATGTTCATTTCCATGGAGATTCGTGGTCGTGGTCCCGATCGGTAAAGGGTTGAAGCACCCGAGAGAAGCATCGAAGCGGCAGGGCTGGTGGAAGCCGTGGCCATGGCTGAAGCAGGTAGAGGGTGCTTGTGAGTTCCTTCCCAGGTGATGATTAGTATGGGCTTATCATCAATACTTCCTTGCACCTATAAATACATCATTATATATGTACTAAAATAAATCCTATTTTTATATGTCACATTTTTGCAACATGTATAGAGGCACATACTATATATGTATATGCTTTTATATAAATAATTAATGTGCATATATACTTTCTAATGAATTAAAAATGCATGATCATCCCACTTAATAATCAATCTCTTATCACTCATTTTCTTAATTTATAGAAAGTAAATAATCTAAAATTAGACAATGAGATAATTTTTTATTTCTCAACATGGTAAAAGGTAATATTAAATAAGTGATAGTTCAAGCTGTAATGACTAACCGTTATGGTATATCACACCGAAATCTCACACAAACCCTAGTTTTCGTGGGAGGATTCTGCTCATGAACTTCATCTTCTCCGACCGGTTTTGCTCGGCGGCCGCCAAGTCTCTCTGGCCTCTTCCTCTTTCTCTCGTTCACTTGTCCGTTGAACTTTGAAGGTTTTCCATTGATGCATGATATCCCAAATCTTGCTTTGTTTTGATCACTTGAGAATCTTCCCAATGCTGTTGCTTTTTTTTTTTTTTAGTACACGAAAAGGAAGTGCAGGTCAAATAAATTAAGAGTCAAATACCAATTTTCAAAATCAAACCCGTGACACTATGTTGAGCTCGATTAACACCAAATAATGAAATCACCCCACCACTCACTAAAGGTAGAATATTCTCAAGTGAG
>JBBMEG010066276.1:0-13839 GCA_037832605.1 Cyclanthera cordifolia
TTTTGCAGGCCTTTCGTCCTCTACTAAACAAATAGTACTGTGGATAGACCGTTGACCAATTTTCGGCATCAACAGGTATTTTGTTATTCTGTTTGTTTTTTGCTGCTTTTTACATTGGTTTTATGTTTTCAGTGTCTTATGCTTTTTTCTGTTTGTGTTATTTCTTTCTTCTTATTTTGATTTAGAGCACTTTGTTTAGGTAACTTTGGGGTTCAGTTAGGAGGCTGAGTCTTTGCATCCTTGTGTGAATCATAGACAACATTATCCTGGTATGCTCTTTCTGCAATTTCATTTGCCTCTTTCCACTTATTCTTGCACCAGATTTTCTTCTTACGCCAGGCAACTTCAGTTTGCTTAATTCTTATGTTGTATGGAAGCCTTACAATGATTATTATCTTTCTTAAAGAAACATTTGAGTTATTACCAAATTTCATGAGATGAATTCCTTAACTAATCATGTCACCTTACCCTGCCTTATAGCCAAATGAATTCATCTTTGTCCGGATACAGGGTGGATTCCATGAGATTAGGAATTCGGTAAGGATGTAATATATGATATCAGTATCAGGTTAAGGTACTAAATTAATGGAATTCGAATGCTTGGTCTCCTAGATATGCGATGTTGGTGTCATTGCTCAGCTACTCAATGCGACTTTAGTAATTTTCGAGATTCAATCAACCACAAGCAGCAAAGGAAACAAGTTTGAAACTGCTATGATTTATCATACCACCACTTTCCATGACTTCAAAAACTACTTTTTAAGTATAAGTTGTGTTATCATCTTCATGCAGCTCTCAGTTAAGAGTTCACTTACCCCTCTATAATGAGGATCAGTTCATTGCAGCCTTGACTAAAGACATTAAAATTGTGAAGACACTTCCAAAGAAATCTCAAAGGGACTTGGAGGAAAAAGGAGATCCCGCAATTTAAAGTACCTTACTTAGCATCTCCATATTTTTATCTGCATCATGTTCTTCCTGTTCTAAGGAAGCGCATAGTGGTCGAACTAGTTGTCTCTCACGACGAATGCTTGTAGGTAAAACTTTGCACTCATTCTTTATATTTGTAACATTCTTTTCATCATATATGCTGAATACACATTTCAACTTAACAATATCATTGGTTTTACGCTATTGAATTACACACTTTATATTTTGATTATCAAAATGATTTAGATCTTATTTAAGTTACTAATTTTGTTCATGTTTGGATGAAGTTTAGAAGTAAATTTTTAATACACGAATAATCTTAACAATGACAAGAGAACTAATACAAGAGAAGACAAATATACAAGAACAAGATAATACAATTATAACATTATATTGAGATAATATAGTTACAATACCGAATCCTTAGCCTTTCGAGAGGGCTAAGTCTCTCCTAATAGCCTTTCGAGAGGGCTACTTTCTCCCAATGTCTTTACCAAGACAATAATGCCAAATTTCATATCTTCCACAAGAGACCCTAACTTACATATATATACTTAAACCTTAAGTACTAATTACAATCCTATTCTTACACATATTGTATTAATATCCTAGAACTATCCTCCTTAGGGCCTAACATATCCCATGTTCTAAAAATACACATTGTCCTCAAGGTGTGAGCAAGGGTACAAACTCTACTTATCCAAAAAAAAAAAAAAAACACTTACATTTTCCTTCTCACCAAAAGAAAAAGAAATGGGCCACCTACATGTCAAAAATCAGCCCATGACTTAGCTAGCTTTCTTTCACATCAAAAAGGTCAACTCCAATTTTCACCTCAAAAAATCATATCCCCAATTAATGTCCATCATTTCACTCATGTTTCTCTTCTTCTTTCTCCCTTTTATGTAAAACCTTTCCTTTTTTACTTTTTGTTTTTTTTTTTGTTTTTTTTTTATTATTTCTTTTCCACTATCATACCTTCCATCTTCTTCTTTCTCCTTCTCCACCAACCCTGCATCTTCTTTTTTGTTTCTTTTTTCCTTCTCCAGGCCTCCATCTTAACACATGACTCTTACCTATTTTTCTTTGTTTTTTCATCCTTCTAATGTTTCTATTTTTCTTTGATTGTCGAGATAGCTTTGTCTTCCCTCTATATTTTTTACTTTTCTTTCTCTTGCTCACTTTCTTCCACTTTCCTTTCTTTTTCTTTTGCTTCTTACCTTGTTTTTTATGATTTGTTACCACTCCTTGGCTTTGCTTAACCACTTATTGGGTTGTGTTGGTGTTGATTTCGAGTTTCTTCTTTTGATCATCCTCTTTTTCTTCTTTGTTTTGTGTCACCTTTTGTATGTCAAGCACCATTTGTTTTTGCACTTTCTTTAAACTTTATTGCAATTTCTTACAACTTTGGAAGTGCCTTGAGATCTCGTTCACTTTCTTCAAAAAAATGTTGTTGTTGGTTCACAGATACTTGAATCTTCAACAAGGCTTCGTCGTAGTCATCGCGATCCATTGTTTGAATGGTTGCCCTGGAAAGAACTTGCTCTGATACCAATTTTTTAAGCCACCAATAATCTTAACAATGATAAGAGAACTAATACAAGAGAAGACAAATACACAAGAACAAGATAATACAATTATAACACTATTTTGAGATAATATAGTTACAATACTGAACCTTTAGCCTTTTAAGAGGGCCAAGTCTCTCCCAATAGCCTTTCGAGAGGGCTACTCTCTCCCAATGTCTTTGCCAAAACAACAATGCCAAATTTCATATCTTTTACAAGAGCCCTAACTCATATATTTCTACTAAAACCCTAAGTAGTAATTACTATCCTACCCGTACACATATTATATTAATATCTTAGAACTATCCTCTTGAGTGGCCTAACATAAATGTACCAAATTTGGGGATAATTGGATGATTTTCTTGGAAATAGTTGTTTATGGTAGCTATGTACCTAGGAATCAATTTTTTAGGATTCCTTAACATCCAATGTTGTAGTAGGGTATGTTTTTGAAAAAAAAAAGCGTTATAACATACCTTGATAATGGTTGAGGTGAGTGTAAGCCGCCCACAACACTCATGGAATTAAAAAAGAAAAATGAACTTCTGAACATTATAAATGTGTGCAAAAATTTAAGGATTTTTTTTCAATATTCTTTAGTTTGTGTCCATGAAAAGTTGATTTGTGTTGGATATATATAAGATAATGTGAGCTACTCCTCTCCTAGCCAATTGGTTTTGAGATGGATGACCATACTTTCTAATATGGTATCAGAGCTCCAGGTTATTAGTCCCCGAAATTCCGAGGACCCCACCCCAGAGGGCAAAAACTCAAGCGGGCATTTGATGATCCCAAAGAGTTGGATTTGACCCAAGCGAGTGAGCCAAAATGGGTATTTCGGTACACAAATTTGGATCTAGTCCAAGACGGCTTTCTTAAAAAATGAACATGAGACATGTGTGTAATGAAATAATGAAAGTGTAATAACAATGTAATAGGCTTGTGTAGAGTAAATAAGCATGTGATAGGCACATGACTAGCTAACATGTGTGAGGCACATGGGAAGGTAGTTATGTTAGTTTGGGGGGAATAATGGTCATTCATTCATGAAACATTTTGGTGTAATTGGAAATTTTTGGAGAGAATAGAAGGACAAGATTCTTGTTCTTGGTTTTGGTAATCAAATTGACAAATCCTATCAATTTGGTCTCAGAGCCGATTTCGAAATCATGGCTGGGAAGCGGAAAACCAATTGAAGCAGTTGAAGGAAATCATTAAGGATTCAAACACGAAGCGACAAGAATTTGAGGAGAATTTAAAGGTGAAAATGGCGGAATAGGAGGGTCGAATGAGTGCGCAACAGAAGGTCAGGATGGAATTGTTAAAGGAGGAATTGAAATCGCAATACAATACCGGGCTAGAATAGGTGAAGGAGGAATTGAGTGTGATGATCATTCATCATTTATGGTGGGAGACGAGGGAGGAGTCGGGATTGGTGAGGAAGGTCGGGACTGTGGAAGATTTCAAAGTCATAGCGAAAACACAAATAGAGATAGCGCGAGCGCGAGCTGCGATCGTGGGCGTAAGCGGGTTTACCGGAGCGGGACCGAGCAGTGAAGGTGCGAGCGGTGATGTCGGCGTAGGAGCGAATTTAGGTGCGAGTGTAGGCGGTATAAGCCGAGTATAGGCGCGGTTGTAGGCGCGAGTCTGGGCACTGGCATAGACAGGGGGGCAGCCGCGTGAGTGGGCGCGGGCTTGTGCGCTAGTTTCGGTGGAATAGCACGAACCGGACTGACAGTTGTAGGGGAGGGCGCGAGCGTTGGAGCAGTGGGTGTGGACGGTGCTGTTCTTGCACGGGGTGTTGTGTCTAGGGGCCTACACATGCAGAGGTGGGCAAAAGGCACTGGGTTCGTGGCTGGAGGGCTCGGAGGAGCCGGTTCGACATATTCAGTGAGAGGGGAGCAGACTGGGTTCGACCAATTCGTCGGGAAAACCAGGGGCGGTCAGCGAGTGGGTTTTCAAGTCTAGATGGTCCGAGAAGTGCCGTTGTTTGACATGAGATTACGAAAATTGGAAGTCCCAATCTTTAAAGGTGCAGTTGACGAAGATTCAATCAGTTGGTTGCACCTGGTGGAGCATTATTTTGTAGTGAATCGTTTGTTAGAGAATGATAAGCTGGATGCCGCATTGATTTGTTTGGAGGGTGAGGCCCTGGATTGTCATCAATATATGGAGGATCGGGGAACAACATCGTCATGGAGTGAATTTCGAGAGTTATTGCTAACAGGTTTTCAACCTATATCATAGGGAACACGCTTCACAAGGTTGATGAAATTGCAGTAGGAGGGAACGGTTAGGGAGTATCGTCGGATATTTGAGAAACATGTTGTAAGGATGAAGAACATTAGTGAAGAATGACTTGATGGGAAGTTTGGTAGTGGCCTGAAAGAAGAAATTCAGAGCGAAATGAAGAAATTGAAACCAATGGGTCTCTAAGAAAAAATGGTGATGGCACAATTGATTGAAGATGATGGCATAGTGCGATAGAAAGTGAAGAAACCGTAGTCAAGTGGGTCAGTATGGCTGGCGAAGGGGAGTGTAAGCACAACTAGTTTAGGAGGGAGTGGGTTGGGATCGAGTATATCGAGCAGAACAAACCTTCGATCGTTCACTTTTACCCCCTCATGAATAAGAGGTGGAACTACACCGACAACGGTGACAGCAACGTCGACTATGAAAGCCTCGTTTAAACGATTCTCAGACAGTGAGGTTCAAATAAGGAGAGACAAGGGACTATGTTTTCTTTGTGATGAGAAAGAATTGTAGGCGTTGCAAGTATGGATGATGGGTGACGATGGGGAGGAAAAGGTGAACCAGACACTAGAAGCGGGAGAGAAAGTAGAGGGGGCCCTAAGAAAGCACGAGATGGTAACATTATCTCTAAATTCATTCGCAGGACTGAGCTCGCGCGAAAACTTTGAAATTCGTGGGAGTATTCTGGGAATAGAGGTGGTGGTACTAGTTGATAGTGGAGCGACGCATAACTTCGTGTCCAATGATGTTGTTTATAAGCTACAAATACCGGTTAGCCCGTCGAGTGACTACGACATCGTGTTGGGGACAGGAGGATAAGTACGTGCTGCTGGGATTTGTAAAGGAATGATCTTCCACTTATCCAAGCTGGTAATTACTAACATTTTTTTCCTTTGCTGTTGGGAAATGCTGATGTGATTCTCGGAGTAGCATGGCTGGAGACATTGGGGAAGAATCGGAAGATTGAGTTTGACTACCCGACATTGAATATGAAATTTCAAGTAGGACAGTACTCAATAAAGTTACAGGGTGACCCGAGTTTGGTCAAAGCCTAGATATCGTTGAAATCTATGATGAAATCTCTTAAGAAGAAGGACCAGGGCCTATTGTTGGAACTTAATATGTTGACGGTTCAACAATCATTAAAGAGAAAATGGAAGCTAGAAAGAGCCTTGATGAAAATACCTACAGAGTTGCATGAGGTGTTACAACGGTATTCAAAAGTATTTGAATCATTACCTTCATTACCCCCACAACGCACACAGGGCTATGCCATAGAACTGTACCAGGGAAAAGAGTCGATGAATGTCTGACCGTACCGGTATCCTCAGTTTCAAAAGAACGAGATTGAACGACTGGTGAAAGAGATGCTTATAGCAGGGATTATACGACCAAGCAAGAGTTTGTTTTCTAGTCCGGTGATGTTGGTTAGAAAAAAAAGATGGCAGTTGGAGATTCTGCGTCGACTATAGAGCTTTAAATGAGCGACCGTTCCTGACAAGTTTCTTATTCCGCTTGTTCATGAGTTGCTAGATGAGTTGAATGAAGCAACAATATTCTCAAAAATAGATTTGAAGACAGGATATCATCAAATACACTCGAAACCAAAAGATGTGAATAAAACAGCATTCTGGACCCATGAGGGTCATTACGAGTTCATGATGATGCCGTTCGGATTGAAGAATGAACCATCCACTTTCCAGGCCATTATGAATGACATTTTTGCGACTATTTCTCCGTAAGTTTGCATTAATTTTCTTTGATGATATCTTAATATAGTGTGTCTTTGAAGGAGCATATCGATCATGTAACATGTGTTTTCGAAGTCCTTTCGAAGCATCAGTTTGTGGCCAATGTAAAAAAATGCAGCTTTGGAGTCTCGGTGATTTAGTAATTGGGCCAGTATATATCGACGGAAGGAGTTTAGCCAGACCCGTCCAAAATAGAAGCAATGATGAAGTGGCCAAATTCGAAATCTATAAAATAGTTGAAGGGTTTCCTAGGACTCACAGGTTACTACCGACGCTTTGTGGAAAACTACGGTGTCATGGCTCTACCTCTAACCCAATTATTGAAGAGAGGAAAATTTTCGTGGGATAACGACTCTGAGAACACATTTCAGTGATTAAAGCACGCCATGACATCCATGCTGGTTTTGAGGTTGCCTGATTTTACACAGTCGTTTATAGTTGAGACATATGCATCCAGAGTGGGATTAGGAGTCGTATTGATGCAAGAAAATCAGCCCATAGCATATTACAACAAGGCATTACTAATGACACATCGTTACAAACCAGTGTATGAACGGGAGTTAATGGCCAACAGTGGAGAGCATATTTGTTAGGAAGACACTTTATTGTAAGAACCGATCAGAAAAACTTGAAATTCTTGTTGGAACAACGAGTCATGGTGATGGAGTACCAACGATGGTTAACCAGATTGTTGGGATACGAACTTCACATTGAATATAAGAAAGGTCTAGAAAATTCGGCCGCGGATGCATTATCACGACTGCCGAAACCGGTGAATTCATGGTAGTGAGTGTAATGAATGGAGTGAACATGAAAGTATTCTGAGAATAGGAAGGCGAATGTACAAGTGAATGACATATACACCACATTGCAAGAGGAACGGAGTGAGCCAATACGCTTTGATATACGCCATGGGTTATTGCACTATAAAGGGTGAATAGTAATCCACCTGATTCACCCACCATTCCTTTATTACTACAAGAGTTCCATGCGGGACCAATTGGCGGCCACCACGGCTCACTCAAGACCTACCAATGAATGACCAAGGAAATATATTGGGTAGGCATGAAGGCGAGGGTACAAGCGTTTGTTAATGAATGTACCACATGCATACAAGCAAAATATCTACCATTCGCACTGGCGGAATTGCTACAACCGCTATCGATACAAGAAAAAATTGGGAAGACATTTCCATGGATTTTGTGGAAGGATTCCCGAAATCGGAAGGGTTCGACACTATTATGGTAGTAGTTGGCAGATTAACAAAGTATGTACATCTCATTCTAGTTAAACACCCATACACATCATCGACGATTGCCCAGGTGAACATTAAAGAGATAGTGTGTTTACACAGGGTGCCCCGAAGTATTGTCTTAGACAGAGACAAGGTATTTATAAGCCTTTTCTGGGAAGAGTTATTCAAGGCTTCCAGAACCAAGTTACTACGAAGTACTACATACCCCCACAGACAGATGGTCAAACGGAGGTAGTCACCGCAGCTTTTAATCATACCTACGATGTTTCACTATGACACAGCCGAAGCGGTGGACAAAATGGGTTTCGTGGATTGAGTACAGTTTTAAAACATCCTACCACACGGCGGCACACATAACACCATTTGAGGCGGTATATGGAAGAGCCCCACCCACTTTCTTAAACCATACGAATGGAAGTAGCCCAATGTCAGAGGTAGATGCACCCTTGGCTAACCGGGACGCCATGCTACAAAAATTGAAAGAGACCTTAAACAAAGCACAACAATACATGGCCAAAGTGGCCAATGATAAAAGAAGGGATGTGCAGTTTGAGGTGGAAGAGTCGGTGTACCTAAAACTGCGGCCATATAGAAAGATGACGCTGATATCACACAAACATCCAAAGTTAGCACCACATTATGTGGGCCTGTTCAAAGTTTTGGAAAAGGTGGGCAAAGTGGTGTATCGGGTGGAGCTATACTGCACATGTGCGAATACATCCTGTATTCCATGTATCGGTGTTGAGAAAGGGGTTAGGCACCTCATTTCCAATATTACCAATCCTCACACACTTGGAAGATGATTTAAAAGTGGCGTACAAGCCAAGATCCGTGGTGGGAATGTGAGAGACTGTAGAAAACCTGGGAGAGAGGGAGGTGTTGATTGATTGGGAGGGATGTGCACGCGAAGAGGCAACATGGGAGACGACAACAATAATTCAGGCTCACTTTCCGAACTTCAACCTTGAGGACAAGGTGGCTCTTTGGGGTGCGGGTATTGATAAGCCACTAATCCTCAAAGTGTACAAAATGAAGATTAAATGAACATGAGACATGTGTGTAATGAAATCATGAAAGTGTAATAGCAATATAATATGCTTGTGTAGAGTAAATAAACATGTGATAGGCACATGACTAGCTAACATGTGAGAGGCACATGGGAAGGTAGTTATGTTAGTTTGGGGGGAATATGGGTCATTCATTCATGAAACATTTTGGTATAATTGGAGAGAATAGAAGAACAAGATTCTTGTTCTTGGTTTTGGTAATCAAATTGACAGATTCTATCAATATATAAGATTATGAGAGCAACTCCTCTTCTAGCCAATTGGTTTTGAGATGGATGCCCACACTTTCTAATAATTTTATGGCTTCAAAATATCGTAGATTATACTTGTTGCTCTCTCAGGCTATCCTTCCGTATGACTTGGAAGTGTATCAGAGATTAAGGTGTACAGTTTCTTTCCATGCCCTTCAATTCAGAGTGGAAGTTCAAGAACTCGCCACCAAAATTCTGTATAAGTAAATATTTGAAATGTTATCAATGGTTCTCGAAAGTGTTCTTCTTACGAAAAGTATTTTTTATGTAGGTTAAGAGCACCAGGGAGATCGTTCATAGCCTATTATAGTAGGATGACAAGAGAAGCCTTAGCATATTACGGTTGTGCAGGACTGTTTCAGGTTACATTATTTGAATCATGATTAATTCACTACTACAAAAGAGGGAATATGTGGCGGTCTATCCAATTTTTTTTAAAATACGGATATACAGTTTCGGTCACTTTTGGTGTCGGACATTTTTTGTCGGTCTGGATAATTGGTGTCAGTCAGACCAACACCAAAGAACCAACACCATATATTAAAAAAACCAACCCAACAGATATATGGTGTCGGTCTGACCGACACCAAAACCGTATTTCGAAACTTCAGTTATATTTTTCTCTGCTTCAGTTTCATTTCTTCAGTACGCTTTCACTCTTCTTTCTTCTTCCCAGCAGCTCCAGCGAAACCCCACTCCATTTTCAAGCTTCTTCTTCTTTTTCTTCTTCTTCTTCCCCAAAAACTTCATAACTTTTCTTCTTCTTCTCGGCTTTCTTTTCTCTTTACCCACGGCCAAAATCCTCTCAAAACCTCCAAAATTTTGGGCTCTAGCTTATCTTCCTTCTCATTTTTGTCTCTTGGATTCAGGCTCTAGCTTCTCTTCTACCTCCTACAATTCAAAGGTACTAATGTTTTGTTATTTTTTGCAATTTTTCTATTTTTTATTTTGCTATAGTTTTATTTATTTTGCTATTTTTTAGGAATTTGTTTGTGAGTTTTGTTATATGTTTAAAGTAGTGCCTTAAAGTAGTAGTGTCTTACAAATTTGTGTTTAGATTTTTACCTTATGTGTAGGTATTATTTTAGTTCGGATATGAATCAGTTGTGGATGCTTAAGGATCGAATGTTACAAGAATATAGTTTAGGAGTTGAGAGTTTTATAGAAAATATTTTACGACATTCCAAATGGTCAAATGTTGTTTGTTGTTCATGTTTGAAATGTGTGAATGCCAAGTACCAAAATGTGAATATAATAAGAGATCATTTTATTTGTAAATGGTATCGATCAAAGTTATGACACGTGGATTTGGCAATTATATATTAGAAATAGGTTAGTGATTGTGATGATGACTCGTTCATTTATATAGTAAGAGAAATTGCATAGTTATATTGGTGTATGTGTCAGATCACATATACCTCTCACCTACGATACTTGGGAAGCTGTCCCCAATCAATTAAAAGAGAATGTCTGAGATTGCATGGAGGTAAATACTTACTTAACTAAATATTATCATGTATTACATACTATAACTAACCCGATTTTATTCTATTATAACAGATGTCATTTCAGGTGGATCCTATTTCCAAACATAGGATCATGATGTCTATGGCGAGGACATTCAGAACGTTTAGATACAATCTCACTAAAGATTATATCAAGCCATTTATAAACATAGACCATGAGAAGTTAGTCCATCCGCCTACAAAATACCCATACATCACACAAGAACAACGGGATCTTTAGTAAATATTAGATTATCAGAGGAATTTACGGTAACTACTTAATTCTTTTGTATTTTGTATATTATTTTAATGTTTAGCATATTACTCATGTGTTAATTAAACACATAAAAATAGCGAAGAGCAAAAAGAGAGACGAAATCTTCTTAAATATCCTTACCGTATGGTCAGAAAGGGTTATGCCCAACTTGGTCATGAGCTAGTAAGAATTCTAAATCTTAATATATATTATATGTTATGATTATTTTATTTCACTTTACTAATTCATTGTTTGGTGAATTTATGGTGTAAATATTAAATCTGATCCATCCTCACGGCCACTATTATGGATAGAAGGGCGAAAGGGAAAGAATAAAGTGCATGTCGATGAAGACACGATTGAAGCCTCCAATCGAATTGTAAGGATTTTTAATTGATAGTACATTTAACACTTCAAATATATGATAGATTAATTTTAATTAATTGATAATATTTTCATTTCAAAATAAGTTGGAAAATGCACATCGAGGCGCAGATATTTTGACTGAAGCCTTGGGAAAACCCGAGCATCGAGGACGTGTTAGGGCAGTTGGTCAATTTCTATCTCCATCTGTTTTTTTTTCAAAATGGCTCGTCCAAATGATAGTACGGGAACACCCGAGCATCGAGGACGTGTTAGCCAAGTTGGTTGCTCTCCTCGTATGGGAAGTAATCACGATCAATCACCCCCGATTCTGGAAGAACCAATGAGGCAAGCAGATGAGATCCTTCAAACGCTTCAAGTCATTAGAGATCAACCCTGTATTGTCCATCCCGTTGTCGAAGACTTAGGAGAAGTAAGTTGCATATTATTAATTTCATTTTATTTCTTATATTAGCAAATTAATATCGGTATTACTCTAACTATGTGTTTCTTTGAAGGGTGTGGCATGTCAAATTACCATTGAAAATGTTGACAACAATGTTGCCATTGGAATAATGTATGAATCGAGCGGCGCACTTGTTAAGATTGATGGTCTTCCACCAGGAAAGTACACCGCCCGCGTCCTAGTGGATTTAATAATTGGAAATAACAAGGATTTGGACCTTCCAATTCCTCTAAACGACGAGCTTCAATACCTTCGACAAGCAGTCAACATTTTTGTGCCATGGCCGCGTGCATGGATTATTAAGACAACCAACGTATTGAAAGAGGTATTTAATTTTACATTTCCTCTTTATAGTATGTACCACACTATTAGTTTACTAATAATAGATTAAATTTATGTCATAGTCGTCACTTCTAAACAAAGGTAAGAAGGTTGTGTTAGATACACAATCTCATCAATCAGGCATGACGCTTCCAACCACAATCAAGTTGGTTTATCACTTTGCTAAACATAGTATGAGTGATAGTGACATGCTGCAAGTTGATCTTACCGAGAATATGTTTGGAATTCACAGCAACTGCTTCCTTGCCAGAGAAGACATTTTGCAGTATTGTGAGATGGAAGAAATTGGCTACACTCTCATTCTTTGTTACATTGCGTAAGTACTATATCCTTTTCAATTATTCAAATTTGTTACATTTGTTTATTACTAACGTTTCCTAAATCTATTTCAGCTACATTTGGGCTACTTACGATCAACAGATTCTCGATAACTACTTACTCGTGGACGGTAGTAGTTTTGCATCGATTTTGGGAAAACAAAATCAAGAATCTTGCTGATCGTTTTGACATGATTACAGATGTCTGTTAAAGTGTCTTCTTTCCTTTAATACTGTGTGTATTTTTAAATTTTAAACTTCGTAGCCTGTAATCTATGAAGTTGGTATTGTTTAGTAGTCATAATTTCTCGTTATGTTGTTTTAGACACTATTGGATTTTAGTAGTCCTAATTCCTGAAGATGAGACTGTTTATATTATGAACTCACTCGGTCAGAATGCGCTCGATGAGAGTTTAGCTCATATCGTGAATACGTAAGTATTTTTGTTTTTGGTAGTTTTTTTTTCAATTAGCTTATTTTCCTAATGTTTTCACTTTTGTTCTATAGTTCTTATCGATTGTGACAATCGAGAATAAGTTAAGATCCATAAAATTAGCGTGGAAAACAGTGAAGGTAAGTAAATAAATCATAGATTTCTTTGATTCTTGTCATGTAGAATTATTATATTATTGATAAAATTTTGTTCACTAGTGTCCTCATCAATTGGGATCAATAGTGTGTGGATATTATGTCCTTGTTCATGCGAAAGATGATATCCAACACGCGCACCCCCATAAAAAACTTGTAAGTTTTTTCTTTACTTCTTTAGCAATTTTAGTTTATATATTATGTAAAACTTTTTGTTTACTAATTTCGAAATATTGTTTTATGCTTTAGTTTAACTCCACGAAACTATACATTTAAGAAGATATGGATGGAGTACGAATCGAATGGGCAGACTTCATTGGTACATCACTACTAGAAACCGAACTTGTGACAGGCATATGCCGACACTAAAGATATTTGGTGTCAGTCAAACGATCGTCATTAATACCGGTGTCATTAAAGACATTTAGTGACGGTCACTTTTGGTGACGGGCAAACTCCTTCACCAAACATCTTTAGTGTCACACAGATAGGACCGACAATAAGACATTTAGTGTCGGTCATGACCGACATTAAAGCTCTTTTTGGCGTCAATTTGGACACCTTTATTGTCGGTCATGACCGACACCAAAGGTGTTTAGTGTCGTTCCAAACCGACATCAAAGCCCCTAATTGGTGTCGGTTTCGACCGACACTAAAGACCTTTAGTGTCGGTTATTTATGTGTGACACTAAAGACTTTTAGTGACAGTTTTAAGTGCCTGGGACATTAAAATGTCCTTTTTAATTTAAAAAAAACAGATTTTTATTGGTCACCACGTCATATTGTGGGGCATCTTTTTCATTTAAACTTTTGGCTTTATTATAATACGTCACCATTTGTGACCGACATAAAAAGTATCAAAACTTGAATAAAAAAAAAAATCTAAGTGGTGGTTTGTCTATTTCAAGGCAAATAAGAAACAATGCC
>JBBMEG010066297.1:0-13836 GCA_037832605.1 Cyclanthera cordifolia
AATGAACCGCAAGGGTTCCACATATGTGCAACATAAGCATACAAGATATTGTCAATGCATCAATAAACAACACAACATGAATTCATGAAGGAACCAATCATTGCAATTACTCCAAACATTGTCATGTATGAAAGATACAATCAATATATAATTGAACAGCGCAATAAAAGTTCATCAAGGAAACCAATCAAAACGAGATGCACACAACATGGTCGTGCATGCCATAAAATCGTTGAAGATACAGTCAGCACATCCATAATAGCACAGTATGAATACAACATGGCAATCAATCAGTGCAAGGCACATCAACACGTAACATGTATTCACGATCTAATAACTGCAAACGTCAGCATCTGTAACATCTATTTCATGCCCCGAAATGAAAAATAAAATAATTTTATAATCAATATTTAACCTATTTTAAACTCAATGTATGGCACTACTTCCTCTTAGCTTCTATCACTTAATTTTTTAGAGACACAAAACTCCATGATTGGAGTTCTTCAAGCTAAACCCAAATGAAAGAATGTCTTACCCCACAAATTCAAACTTTAAAAAGTCATGGTTGTTGATGAAATCGGTCGGGCTTCGGCGGCTTGCGTTCGACTAGCAACGACACGAACAGGAGCACAATGACCTGTGCCCAGTGAGGGTGTCTCGACTAAGGCGTGTGACTGCAATGAACTCGAGCGAGTAGGCGCGGTGACGGCAGTTTGGTGAAGTGTGGCTAGAAAAATAGAGGAAAATCAGGGGGTGGCGGGTGATTTGTCGAAGGAGAAGAATAAGAATGGAAGAGAGAAAGAGAGAATGAAGAGAGGGGAGAGAGAATGTGCCTAGGGTTTTGTGCTTTTTTCATTATTTTTTAAATCAAAGTAAAACAAAACAAAATTTGTTTACTCCATTAAGTCTTCCCCCACGTTTCCTCTAGCCATTACAAAAAAAAGTCTCATATTTTATTAATTACCGTTTTAACCTAAGAGGAAATTTTTGTTTTTTCTAGAACACCCATTTTAAGCAATTTATTTATTTTAGTTTTAAATTTATTATTCTATTAAAATTCCTTTTTAGTTCACAAATGAAAGATTTTTAAAGAAAAGAAATTAAATTAGGATACCTCAAGTTAATACACAAGAAACTTTGGGTTGTTATAGATAACTCCGCCTACAACGCGATGCTAGAGATACCCACTATACATGGGTTTCAGGGCGGTCACGTAAACCTATCATCAGCTGATAAAGTTCCCTACTCCTATGGGGTGGGGCAGGTTCGAGGTGAACAACTGTCTTCGAGGGAGTGCTACCAATTGCCTACGGGGAGTGGTCAGGGTAATAGAGGTAAAATCTATCGAATAGGAACCTAGGCCAGGTGAGACTGTCCAAAAGGCAACATCTGCTGAAGGTCAGCCCTCGGAGATAGATCTGAGCCCTGCCTCGAGAGGAGTTGAGCGGGATAGAGGAGAGCCTACCGAATAATTGGAAGCAATACCCTCATTGAGCAATACACAAACTATCAGTATTGAGACCGATAAAAGTCTGCAACAATGTACGAGTCTTGTAGAATTCCCAGGAAGAAAGGCGGACGTGTTTGCTTGGTTTGTCGATGAAATGTAGGGGGTAGGCCCAGATGTCATGGTCCACAGGCTTAATGTTGATTAGGACCATAAGGCGGTGGGCCTGAAGCGAAGAACATTCAACCATATGAACCTAACGAGGTTATTGTCGAGCAAGTAGACGAACTACTAAAAAACAAGGTTCATTCGAGAGATGCATTACCCCGAATGGCTTTCCAACGTCATTTTGGTAAAAAAGCTAAATGGGAAATGAGGACGTGCATCAACTTAACTGATCTCAATAAGGCATGTCTTAAGGACAACTTCCCATTACCTCACATTGACCAATTAGTGGATGTGACGGCAAGGCATGAGCTGCTAACTTTCATTGACCCCTATTCCGAGTACCATCAGATCAGGATGCATCTTGATGATCAAGAGAAGACGTTCTTCATTACCAGCAGATGTGTGTATTGTCTTAACGTAATGTTTTTCGGCCTGGAAGAAAGAACGAATGCAACCCACATAGAAGTGGCACGGTACAAGAGCTGAATGGCCAAGTACTTCAACTCTCTAGTAAGGGCAAGCACTTCCAAGTCGATGACTTAGTGATGAGGAGGGTGATGCCAAATACCAAAGAACTCAACAGTGGAGTCCTGGAGCCAAATTGGAAAGGACCATACTAGGTTGCCAAAGTGGCAAGCCCAAGCACCTACTACCTCAAGGACATGGACGAGAATGTAATTTAAGTTTTTAATGAATAAAGCAATCTTTCTTTCAAATGCTATCTTAATTTAAGTATATTGATTTTATCATAAACTTAAATTAGTGGGCGAGCAAGATAGAGAAAATCAAAAGCTATCATTCATTCAAAATTCAAATTTTGTGAGTTACAACCTAAAGAAAAAAAATAAAGTAACCAAGGTTAAATATTCCAGAAATGAAAGCAACAAAAGGATAGTTGTCAAGGCCCCTCAGAGTTGCGCCTACTAGAAGTCGGCTGGTTAAGTCCGGCTTGGGCAGGAGTTGTCTTAAATGGAAGGGCCAGGTTCCTCTCAGGCACGCCTTAGAAAATGAGAGAGTCGTTGCAAGCAGCTTGGGATGGATAGCTAAAAAGTCCAGATTCGAAGGATGGTATGAAAAGATCGGTAACTTTCTCCGTGGTGCTAGAGCAAAGAGACCAGAAAAGGGGAAGGCGGTTACCATAGCTAACCCTTTCCAGAATTCGGTCTAGTGCCCAACTAATGGCAGTCTCACCAGTGTTATTCTCCAAAATCACGAATGCAGGAGAGCCCTTCACCAATTTAGAAAAGTAAAAGGCATTTATTATCTTCCCTTTAGTAAAAGCCAACTATTCGCGTGTATGGGCAGTAAGACTTCAGGCCGCTTTGGAAAAAGTCCGAAGGTCCACTAAGGCAGCCTCGACAACTCGCTAAGCTTCTAGGGACTGTGTCAGCTCCCACTTAAGTTTATCAAAGCTGGAAGACCAGGAGGACTGGGTGTGACGTAAATCCTCAGAGAGAGCGGGAAGCCGAGGAAAAATGCATAAATGCCTGTAAGTACAAAAGTAACAAGTCAACCTACATACTTAGATAAACATGTGGCTAGATAAAAAACTGGAGTTATTATACCTCGTGCATTAAACATGTCACTTCCTTCAAAACATGGAATGCTTCTCCTAAGGGAAAGGGAGTCGATGAAGGTTCCATTTCACTCCATAGTTTAGAAGCCAAGGCCTTCTCTTCTAGTGGGTCCAAAGTAGAACGGTACAACCCTGATACCACATAAGAGTAGAATCAAGGAGGAAGGCCGCATAAAGGTGTCTGTGGCATACAAGAGCTAGCCTGAGTTGGAAAAGGGGCTCTATCTAATCCAATATTGGATCCGTCGAACTCAGGATCTGACCCGATATCTTATTCTTTCTGGACCTCAGGAAAATGAAGGTCTCCGTCATCACCTGATAGAAGGGAGCAACCACCCGAGATAATGTCTATTCTGTCGTCGATGAGAGGCCTAATAAAGAGGCGAGAAGTTTGGTAGATCACAGTATCAAAGGCACGCCTCAGTGAAGGCTCGTAGTTGGTAGACATAAGTAAAAGATGTTAGCTAGAATTCCAAATATTCAAAGCATTTGAACATAAAATGCTGAGTTGTATACATGTAGCGGATCCCTCCTGTGGGATGAGTGAGTTTGAATCTCAATCAACCAGCATTGTCGAGTATGGAAGAAGGTTTTAAAATGCCATTGAGTCAGTAGTTAACTAGTGCGCACTGTAAGCGACCTCCTCGGGGTATGTCATCACAAGCTCATAAAAATTCAGTACCCAGAAGCAGGAACTCAACTTCCTATCCACTAGAAACAACATAAAAAACATAAGAACAATGCCAAAAGGCAAATGTGCAAAGATGAAAAGAAAGGTATCGTATGTTTCGAAGGTGGTTGGAACTACCACTGAAGCTTCGGCACCTGGAGCTGCCCAAGGTCGTCCAGCGAAAAACCACCATTCTAAAAGTTGGGGCACGCTACTAAGGAAAAAGTTTACTCCTACGAGTGAGGTAACATCCCACCGTAATGTCGGGATGTTGGCAGAAACGGTATAGTGAAAAGAGGTCCCTTGCGCTGAAGAGACCTTTGAAGTCGGTGTAGACCCAAAGAATGTGGACGTCCAAAAAGACATTCCAGGCATTGGGAGTCAACTGTGTTGGAGTAAACCCGACCATACTTAAAAACTTATGAAGAGAAGGTATAAGGGGCAACCGGACCACTTTGTTGAACATGGTGGTATAAAGTGCCACCTCGCCCGAAAGAGGTTGAGTGTATGTCTCCGTGGCTAGTGGAAGCCGAAGGGTAATCTCCAAGGGGATAAGGTACTGGATCCTCAGATGATCTAACTGACCCTGATCCGACTGCTAAAGAATTATTTGCCAATAACGAGGTTCGGAAAAAAAGAGCAAGTCTCTTAAGAGGAGAGCCTAAGTAGTCTAAAAGTTTCAAAAATTGCTTACACAGGAAAGTCTTTGAAAAAGAAAGCCTAAATAGCCTAAAGTTTTAAAAGTGCTTAAACAGGCAAGTCTCTGATAAAGAGAGCCTAAGTAGCCTAAAATTTTTGAAAAAATGTTCAAACGGGCAAAGTCTTTATAAAAAAGAGTCTAAATAATCCCAAAATTTAGACATACATGCATGAGGGGTGAAAAATCAAAAACGTGCCTAAGTAAGAGGTAAACCTTTCGAAAATACACCTACTCACTAGCATAAAGTCGGATAAATGAGGGTACGTACCAAAAAGACTAGTGATGACGGACGCTTTCCAAAAGTTCAAAACTCGTAACGAGTCTCCTCCCACACTTTGGAAAATTAAAAAATTCTAGCCTAGTGAGAGGCAATTTTCGGCCAAAAGGGTTAAAAATGAGGGCAAAGTTGTGGAAGAGTGTCTTTTATGGAAAAGATAACTTATGGAAATATCTCTAAGGATAAATATATTCCTTAAAAGAGAATTTGATTAAATTCATTTCATCTCCCCTCGTCTCAACGTCGTCGCACCTGTCACTGCGCCCCTCTTCTCGCCCGTCATCGTGCTGCACCGCGCCCATCCTCCCGACCCTCACGGTGACTGCCGTCTCCCCTCGCGACTGATGTCTCTATCACAGGCTCTCTCTCTCGCAGCTCTCTCTCCCAATCTGTCTCTCTCCATCTCGTTCTCTCTCCCTCTCGACTTCCTTCTCTCCCATTCATCCCATTTCGTGGAGCTCAGGTATGGGTTCTTATCAATGTTCTGTTTTCTTACTTGGTCAGCTTCGGGTATGTCTGGGTTAATGCCGTTTTAAATTGTGGCGCGTTGTGTTCTTGGTTTGAGCAGTGAAGCCGAGAGCGAGATAGTTGTTTAAGGGTTAGTCGAGCTAGGCTTGAGTAGTTGTTCCTAGGGGTGTTGGTTTTACTTTTCAAGCTTGGCTTTGATGGTGTTCGTTAGTTTTGTTTCTGCTAGAATTAAAAGTTGTGTATTGCTGGTGTACTGTTTGAGGTGTTCGTTTTTCTATGGCTGAGTAATGTGAAGTAGTTTTATTGTTTATTTTCAGTTTGTTCGAGTTGGATTGGAGGTTTAGTGTTTGGTGAGTTTTGGCTAGATTAAGCTCGAGTCGAGTTTAACTGTTAAGAAGGGGCGAGTTATGGATTGACGGCTTGAACCCAAGGCTAGAATGTGTAACTTGAGTTGTAGGTCGTAGTACCTTCTTAACCAACGAATCCATTAAGTCCTGGAGGTTATTCGTGTTCTCGTTTGCTTACCGTACGTGTTGTTCGTTTCATTTTAGTTTCAGAGGCATACTCGAGTGCTCTCCTTGGGGATCGAGCCTCATTCGCTTAGTTTTAGTAAATGAGAGTAAGGGACTCTAACCGGGTGTTGTTTGCTTGTATTTACCTAGAAGCATATGCTTGTTTGTAATGCGTCTTCGTATCTGGAATGTATGTTGCTCCTGTTTGGCTGGTTAGATGCATGTAGAGTTTCTTGTTCATTTATGTACATGTATAAAGGATGGTAGTTTTGATTCTTGATACTCGTATGCTGAATATGTTTTAGTATCTGATGTATATGCGATGTCTGGTTTAATACGTGTACTTGCAGCATATTACAATATGATTAGGTATTGTGTAGTAGGTAGATTGCTTATGATACGTCTTTCTTCTGTTATCTACATGTGCAATAGATTATAGGGTCAACGCATGCATTGTGTGATGAAGTGAGGGTCGAGTCTCTTAGGGTGGTTGCAGAAGACCATACGGTCTGGTGTAAGACGCGTTCTAAGTTCTAAAAGCTACGTCTATCCTAAACTTAGGCCCTGTAGCTCATACCATATGGTATCCCTGCTCAGCCAATGCTTCTGCAAGCTTATCGCCCGATAACTCGAAAGGTTAGCCGAGATATTTTAACGAAAGAAAACATGGGGGCATTCCGAGAATTGAACTCGGGACCTCTCGCACCCTAAGCGAGAATCATACCACTAGACCAAATGCCCAATTGGATATTTGTAAAAATAGCTGGTGTTTTTTCATTTTTTTTATATAAGAAAACATTTGGAGTGAGGAATGTTGAAATTTTATTTTGATACCTTTTTTATTATAATAAAATCACCAGTGAAACAAATATTTTAAATGGTTGGATTGAAATAAGTTATATTATATCAACTAACAAGTGATTTGGACTAGTAAACTTTTTGTTATTAGGTTTTACATCATGATATAAGAGTATATTGATTGTAACGCTCCAACTTTTTTCTTTTTATTATTAAAAAAATTAATATATATAAAGGATTAATTAAATTAAAAAAATGAGATTTAAATTAAGTAATATGAATGTTGGGTAGTCTTTTTATTTTATTTATTCAACACATTGATAAAAGATTGAGAAAATAAAACCGTGAATGAATTCATATAAAAAATCCGTAAATAGGAGATTTAAAATATACAAAGATCACATACAGATTTATTATATCTGTTAGTGACAGGTTGCTTTATTTGTTTGGTTGTAATCTGGTTCAACACCACATCGCGGGTTCGATCTTGGAAATCGATATTTAAATTTGTATATATTAGGAAAATCCATTACATTTAAATATATATGTATCTTTCTTTGGTGTATATAAGTTCACTCCCTTCCAAACAACCTCCCTCACGAAACCTTTTTAATTTCTTTAATGTCAACCAACTTCTCCGCAACCCTTTTTTTCCTCTCCTCAACGAAAACAACCCTCACGATTTCTCTATAGGTTTCATTTTCCCCCTTGCTAGAATGTATCTATCGTTGTCACCCCTGAAGTCCATTTACTGCCTAAGTGAAGCTTGTTCCGCCATAGCCCAGAATCACAAGAGGTACTGTTGCACCCTTGCAACTCAAAGTTCGACAACAGTGTAAGTCTACCTGAAGCCCAGCTTAAGCTATATCCCTTCACTGCTATGTCGTGATCAGTGCCACATCAAGCATGCAAGGAATCTTCGCATCATTCATTTGCTACTTCGTGTGGATTCATCGACGGAAGCAATTCGTTCAGTTGCAAGATGTTGCAGATTTGCGTGTTGTCGTTGGTGCTCTACAACCCGCTTTGCTCACCCACCACCAATGTTACCTAAGCATCATCATCTTGTTCTCATGTTGGATTTCTTTTGCACGTGGTAATCCCTAGACATCTTGGTTGATCCATATAATAAATAATCTTGTTGACATTTAGGTTCTTCATTTTATAATATTGTATCTAATTATGAGCTATTTGATAAATCTAGCTAGCACTTAAGTTCATTGCCTGTCAGATGCTTGGATTGCTCAGTTCTATATTAAGCTAGGTAAATGCTTTCCTCTAGAGTTGTGTCGTCCTCATATGACTCAACTGCTACATTGGTTGCTAGACTTATATGGTTTGCATGCTACCCGATGTTTCTGTGATTTATTGAGCAAGCATGACTTGTATGGCTAAATTGAGAAAGATGATATGAGTTATGATTGTCCTTGTTGCACGTTGATGTGATGATTTGTGGTGTGTTATCTATTGTTTGTATGATTTTTTGTGCTTGTGTGAACTCGTATGGCTAGACTAAACATGATGAACTGAGTTTTGATTGTACTTATTGCACGTTGTTGTGTTGACGTGTTATTAAGTTTATGTTGTTTAATTGCATCACATCATTATTTTACTATTTTATTACACATATGTGCTGGCAGGGCTCACCTTGTATGTTAGGAACATGCTTATTTGACTTTAATGGTTTTTATTGGCATTTTTCTCATGTTAATAGATTGTTTCAAGGGTGCGTTGAATATTACTCTTAGATTTTTTGTCATCTAGATGCTAGGTTGATGGTGAATTCTAACTCCAGATAGGTGAAATACTAAGTATCTCGAGTCACTTGGTACTCAAAAGGTTACACACGAGGAAGGATCGTGCCAAGTGAGGTCGTCATTGGTTGAATATTAGTAGTGTACCCATTTTGTTTTAGGCATTTATAGACCTGAGTTGATATTTAAGCTCTCTTTTGCCTCGCACGTAGTACATCATTATGTTAAGGTTGTCTATGGTTTAGCCCATTGAGAGTTATCGGTAGCTTGAGAGTGCGCTAAGGACACTGGCCGAAGAGAGGTGTGGTGGTTGCTTTAAATGTGAGGTAGTGGGAAGTGTGTCATAAGTAATAGGTTCACTAATGAGCTTATATGGTTTACTAATGAGTTGCAATTCATAAGATATATTATTGACTTGTAGCTTGTAGGGTACTGCATTTTTTAGCTGTTCATTTTTTTTTAATAGACTAGCTATCATGGTTACAAACAAAGAGAAAATAAATGTCAACTCGAAATACAATGTCATACAACAAGTTCTGCAATATTGAACATCCAAGAAATCTATCACCTTAAGTAATTGCATGCTAACATCACACATATTGGCATACAACTTACTAGTTCATCATATATATACAAGTAAGCATAAACAAGACAATGTACAAGGTTCGTAAAACCGTGCGTAAGTTCTTATTTGAAAAGTGCTAATGCTCTAAGAAAGTTCAATTGAAACACCCTAAAATGTAGGTAAACACCCAGAAAAAACACACTATCTAGACCTCATAACACAAAAGAAACATAGGATGTCGAAATTGCTAATAGGGTCAAAGTTAGAAAATTTGGCACAAGTATTAAGGTAGCGCGTGTGAGCAGCAGTTAGACGCGCCTTAATTGATGGCTTCACGCATGGGAGAAGGCTTCATGAAAACAGAATGTGTTCTAAAGTTTTAGTAGTTTGTAATTTAAAAACAACATTTAATGATTATTTCAATTATTAATAAATGTTATTATTTTTATTGATTGCGTATTTAAATTATAAACATCATTCAACCTTATCACTTTAACTGGATTAATAGGGATACATTAATTATTATTTATATGAGCACTTGACAATTATCTGGGACATATAAGTGGATCTAGTTCCAAGTTAATAACCTAAACCGTCTACAATATATATACGAAGGCTCGCCACTTAAGTCCTAGGGACACTATTAGTATGACCTGCTTTTTAATGGCTGGGACGAGATTTGATAGTAACAGTGCCTATAGAAAAAAGTGCATAAGACTAATTTGAAGTATTGTGATCGGTCTAGAAATTCTATTATAGACATTGATTAAGTACTTCACTAAGATGATTGCATGTCGACGTGATCTTAATCTTAGGTGAGTTGTGAACTTCTACTTTATGAAACTCTGATTTTATATGCATGAGTGAGACCAGCCAAAGAGTGTTGGGTCAATATGCCTCTCACGTAGAAGATTTTCATAGTGAGTTGTTGGAAATGCAACGTCACAAAAAAGAATTTTGTCATCTTCTATTATTGAAGAAGTAGAAGAGTTATTACCTTAAGAACTGATTCTAGCGCTTGAACAAAAGGTACTCATCTCTCATTGACCGAAGAAGATGTTGCATTTATGGTTTATGATTTATAGTAAATAAGATAGCTCATTTTGATATGTTTATTTGTAGAGAATTTATAGAGGATTGTAATAATAGTTTGTTTAGATGCACCTTGGTGTAGAGTTGTTAAAGAAAAGTTTTGTTATTTATGAATGATATCAAATTTGTGATTTTTTAATAAAAATATAATTCTTTTTAATTTATAATTTCAAATTCAAATATTATATTTATGTTTATAACTTCCTTTGCTAATATTATTCCTTTTATTTTAATTTTAGAATTTTAGATTTTTTATTTCGTCATAATACTTTTTATGATATGAGTTTTATTTTATATTTTAAAGGATCACATGAAAACATTGCAAATTAACTAATTTGATGACGGTTAGTGAATTAATAATATTGTGTTGGATAAATACAAAGAAATAAAAGTTTAGAAACCAAATAAAATGAACTATGAAATAACCATTAATTTCAAATTAAGATGATTTAAAAAGCAAGAGTTTATAACTTACTTAGGATTTAGATTGTGCTAGCATACAAATATCAAAGTGAAATATTTATTAAAGTATCTATAACGAAAAACTTAGATGGATAAATTATTTCTCGTCTAGGTGTATGAAATTAACTATTTGCTTAGGCACCAATGCTAACATGTTTCCATATGAATAACAAAATTTATATTGTTTGCAACACTTGTAAAGAAAATCGTACAATAACGCCATTAGAATGAGGTGGACAACCTTAGTTCATATATTATCAACGTCTTTAGGTTATTCATTAGGACATATATTCACTTGAATGTCCAACATACATGTTCAAGTTTTTATAACTATTAGGGATTGTGCCTTAAAGGCAAAGATGTTTTCAATTTGTTTTTTTCGGTTTCATGCTATACGGCAACCAAACCAATAATTAAACCGATGTCTAATAAATGATAAAACTCTTGACTTGTTTTTTTATATTTTCGTTCAATTTTTATTTTGATTTCAATAAGAATTTAGTTAAATTTTAAATTTCTTATCTCATTTCACTTCAAGAAAAAAGATCTACGGCAACGAGAGTATCAGCGACAGAGGCAAATTATGTCGCATTTGACTAGCAAATGCGACGGAAACACACGTCCTCGCATTTGCCTCAAAATAATAAGACAGGCCGCTTAATATGTCGCTTTATCTCAGAGTAAAGGCGACAAAGTGTTGAATGTGTCGCCTTTGGTTGAAAGAAAAAGTTTAAAATTGAGCAAAGGCGCCGATAGATTGTTGACTCTATTGCCTTTAGTTGAAAGAAAAAAGTTTAAAATTGAGCAAAGGCGACAAAGTCAAAACTATGTCGCCTTTACCTGATATTTTCTCCACAAAATCAATTTTGGGCGGAAAAATGATTGGGCTTGGGCGATAGAACCACTACTCTATCTTCGAAGCCCAACCGTTTATTAGTTTTTTAGTGGAAAATGCGACAGAGCCTTATTCGGTCGCATTTCCCCCTGATTATAGATTGCAGAACTCACAATTTCCTCTCAACTTCTCCATTTATTTTCTAAATTTCTCCCAAAACCTCTCAAATCTTCCACCCCATCGCCGCCGCTTGTACCGAAAACTGCCTCCGCTCTCTCACTTCTCAACCGCTACCTTTATCTCTCTTCAAAAGGTAAGATTATGTGTTTATTTCGTTTGAAATTCATTGAAACCCCTATCTCATTGGTTAAATTCGTTTCAAATTATAGATTATGTGTTTAATTTTTGTTAGATTATGAATGAAATTAGTTTCATTCCTTAGAAATTAGGTTTTAGTTTTAGTTTTAGTCTTTAGTTTAGGGTTTTAATTTTTAGTTTTAGGTTTATGAATTAGTTTTTAGTTTTGTTTCTAGTTTTTAGTTTGAATTTAGTTTTTAGAATTAGGTTTTTGTTTTTAGTTTTTGGAATTAGGTTTTAAGTTTTTGTTTTAATTTAGTTCTTAGAATTAGGTTTTTGTTTTTATTTCTTAGAGTTACGTTTTTATTTTTAGAATTAGGTTTTAGTTTTTTGTTTTTAGAATTAGGCTTTAGTTTTCATTTAGTTTTAAGTTTTAAGTTTTATCATTATGAATTAGTTAATAGTTTTTCGAATTAGGTTTTTGTTTTTAGTTTTTAGAATTAGGTTTTTGTTTTAATTTAGTTTTTAGTTTTTACTTTTAGCTTTCTAAATTATGAATTTCTTGTTTTTAGATTAGGAATTATGTATTAATTTTTTGTTTTAAGACTATGAATTAAGATTTTAGTTTTTAGTTTTTAGATAAATTAATGTAGCACATTCTAATAAATTTGTTTACACGAATCATACGTAGGATTTTTCGTTCATACAACAAAAAGAGTTTGCTACATAAATTTTGAAGAAAATATCAATAAACATTGGGTTAGAAATATGGACAAATTATCCTCTGAATATGTCGAAGGTGTTAAACAGTTTCTAGGATTGGCTAAGAATCACGTGAATCGTGTCGGTCTACTTAGATGTCATTGTGAGAAACGCATGAAAAATTCATGGCATTTTATCGAAGACGTAGAACGACATCTGTTGATTCATAGAATGTTACCATCTTTGAGCATGGGTATATGATGG
The DNA here is from genome assembly GCA_037832605.1 of Cyclanthera cordifolia. NCBI lineage: Eukaryota > Viridiplantae > Streptophyta > Magnoliopsida > Cucurbitales > Cucurbitaceae > Cyclanthera > Cyclanthera cordifolia. The sequence continues at coordinate 12,588 of JBBMEG010066297.1, forward strand.
TGAACCTGTGGATTTATCTAGATTAAAACGTCAATGATGGAGAGAGTTAGACTTTAGCTGAATAGAGTTTCAACGAATAAATATTCATGAGTCTATTGATCACATCAATGTCGATGTGGACATAATTGAAATGTTAAATGATACCAATCGCGATAGTATTTAAACAGAAGATGTCGTTGAAAGTGACCAGACATTTGAAATTAATAATCTAAACATTGGTGAGGAAATCGAACAAATGAGAAAAATTGATAATATAATGAAGGAAGCATGCAAACAATTGCTCCATTTGACTTGCAAGATCTTAAAATATGAAGAGATTACACTTAAAGAGGTTAGGTGACAAGTTAGTGAAGCCACAAGCCACTTATACTCTAACAAGTCAAAAGAGATTGGAAATTTAAACTTCATAAAATCAGTTAAATGGTTTCTTGATGTGTCAGTTTGAATGAAGAAAAGTTGAATGGTTTGAAAACACACGACTGCCACATTTTGCTACAACGACTAACCCCTATTGGTGTTCGAAAATATTTATCGAAGGATGTAAGTACGACTATTACTTAGTTCTGTGCCTACAAAATGACATAATAATAATAATTCTTTGCAAATTGGAAACGATCTTCCCACCAGCATTTTTCAACGTAATGGTTCACTTGGTTGTTCACTTCCCGTATGAATGTAAGGTTGTTGGGCTAGTAAACTACAGTTGGATGTACCATTTTGAAAGAAGTTTAAGTACTTATAACGCTCATGTGAGAAACAAAGCGAGGGTGGAAGGTTACAGCGGAAGAGTATGTGATGAATGAGTTTCTAGACTACTGTTCGTCATATTTTAACGAGATGAAGACTTAGGCTAAATGGAACGGATAGGAATGAAGATATTAATCCGAATATCAAAATATTTGGTGAGTATGAGGCCTATAGACAAAATATTTGGCAGCAAATCTGGCAATGGAGTTGGCCAACCCCAGGGGGTACGGCAAGGACTTTGGCCGACCCCTCGGGGGTCGACAATGGAGTCGGCCGATCCCCGAGGGGTCGGCAATGGACTTGGCCGACCCTCTAAGGTCGAAGCCTCCATTTTTCCGACCCTGTGGGGTTGGCGTTGGCTTAGTTGTCCTTCATGTGGGTCCCAATCTCTTCCGAGTCTTTCGGGATATTTTTATGTTACAACAGTTGAAGCTGCACCTCATAGATTTGATAAGTTAATAGTTCAGGAGCAAGCTAATATTACAGGTTTTAATGGAAAAAT